>JARFOC010000273.1:177934-196832 GCA_031763485.1 Osmoderma eremita | reverse complement strand
CGGTAACTATATTCCTCCGTTTTATTTGTTTCCTCGGAAAAGACTAGCACCAGCATTGTTAAGCGGTGCACCTCCAGCAGCAGTTGGTTTTGCGAATGGGTCCGGCTGGATGTACAGCGAGCATTTCTTGAAGTATCTAGATCATTTCAAATAACATTCTAAACCACAAAAGAAAGGCCAGTTCTGATGATTTTAGATGGTCACATCAGCCACAAACAACTGGAAGCAAAGGAAAACCATATAGTAATGCTGACTCTTCCTCCTCACTGCAGTCACTGACATTTTTTGCCCCCTTCAAATCACAATACTCTAGAGAATGTGATTATTACATGACAAGTCATAAAGGAGCGGTAATTAAAATCCAGGATGTGGCCAGTTTAAGCGGCAAGGCTTTCCACAAAGTAGCTACGATGGATAAAGCTGTCAAGGGATTTGAGAAAAGTGGCATTTATCCGTATAACCTCGATATTTTTGAGGAATCTGAGTTTTTACCTTCGACTATTTATGAAATAGTAGACTCATCTGCAGCTTGTGGGGATACTACGCCACCATTGTTTATGTATTTTCTGTCATAGCTTATACAAAGATACAAGGATGGATAAAGTGTCAGAGTTGTCAGCAATGGGCGCACGATGAATGTACTGGAGTAGAGGACGATGACGACGAGTTTACTTGTGGACTATGCTCATAATTTTGATTTCACGTAGATGGACCTCTTTGCCCCCATATACAGAGCAAAAAGGACCAACTGACATATATTATATATACACATTTTTTTTTAAAGAATATTAAGATTTTTTTCTTTTGTTGTATATCATAATTAAATGTTTAGATGTAAAGTTTTGCTATATAGTTTTCTAAATATTAAACAACAATCAATAGAAACATTATGGTTATAATTTTCTTAAGCGGTCCTCGCTGCCCCGGTCTCCCCTATATATTTCCTTTTGAGCGTTAAAATTTAGATTTTTTCCTTTCTCTAATGAACTTTTGTCAGTTCTATACTTTCTAAACTTTTAACAGTTTGGTTATTACTTAACAACCTCTATATGGGATATAAGCCAAAAGTTCTATCATAGAACGTATCTCAAATTTATTGTCTAAGGAGGAGCACAAACATTTTATTCACCAACAAAAAAAAACATCCATTTTCCGGCGTTCATCTCAGATAACAGAGAGCCCTCAGGAAAAATGATATCCCAACCCAACTTCTTTAGCTAACAGGTATTGATTTTTATATGACAGGTCTGCCAACCTTCGCTTTTGAAGAGGTGGCCCCGTGCGCGTGATATTTCACCGCATTTACTATCTCCTCGAGTTATCCTCGAGGCCTCCCGTTCTTCTATTATCGCCGACGGGGAACAAAAACTACGCGACTACACCGAATTTCCTCCGAGGTTTATCTGCGGGACCGTAGTCGCTCCCGTCGTATTTATACGAAGTTTAATTTTCGAAAGGGGGATAGGTTGTACGTTTATAAGACGACTTCGAGCGAGAAAGTGGGGTCGCAGATCCGCTGGGAAAACTGGCGTGCGACTTTATATCGCTTCGTGAAAAGTTAAAATACGATACTTCGAAATCCGGTCACAATAAAGTCGGAGTGGAATAACTTTTTTTCGTTCCTTTGTGAGTTTATGTGTAATGGTTGTGAGTTTAGTATTGTTTCGCTGTCGGTTATCGTAGTCGGTTTGTGATTGTTCTCTGGGTGAATCTTGTTTTTCATTTTTATAAAGATATTCAAGTATATAAGCATGAAATAGCTTTCATTCAGCATGTGTTCAGAATCGTCCAGATCGGCCAGAAAATATTTCAGGACATGAAATAGAGCAGCTTGTAGGTACCGAGTTTATATATGTCGGTTATTCACTTTCCTCAAGTAAGACAGTACTGGTCGCCACATTCGGACCATTCACACCAAATGATAATGAAGAAGATGATAATAAATACCACAGTGGCATAAGAAACTATATAAAAGACGCCATACTTACAGCAGATGATCAGGTATTTACACAAGAAGAAATAGAGGGTATTTTATTGAACATGAATCCTAAGAAAGCCCTTGGTGAAGACGGTATCACGAGTGATATACTATTCAGAACACACGGAAGATTTTCATTATTTACTACTGAGATATAGGTATAATCAATGTTTGATGAGGGTCCATTTTCCTATAGAGTGGAAAACATCAATTATGATATCTACAACAAAGGCAGGAAAGGCGAACTCAGATCAGCCATCAAAGTTTCGGCCAATAAGTTTAATAAATGTTTGAGGTAAGGTGCTGGAAAAATTATCGATTAATAGAATTATGACAACTAACAATTTGTTGAACAAAAACCAATTTTACCAAAGGGAAAAGTGCAGTTATGGATTACAAAAAAAATTATAGATGGGAATTTTGAAGAAAAGCAGGTGGTTACTATGATTATTCCTGATGTAAAAGCTTTCAACGCCGCTTGGTGGCCAGCAATCATTAATGTGTTAAACGAATTTAATTGTCCAAAAAAACTTATACAATCTGTCTAAACACTACTTCACTGAAGGGTTAGCAATCTTACAAGTTAATGGAATAGAAGTAAAGAAAGAACCAACAAGAGGCAGTCCACAAGTTTCATGCTGTGGTCTTGGATTCTGGAATATTCAGTACGATTCCTTGCTTAATTTAGACTTTACAAATCAAACAAAGGCAATTGCTTTGGCTGATGATGTAGTAATATTAGCGAAAGGGAAATCAGTGTTGTAGGTTGAGAACATTGCCAATATAGAAATGCAGAAGATGATGCTTTGGGCAGAGAGTAACAAGATCCAATTTAGTGAAGGAAAATCTCAAGTAATGTTAATGATAAGAAAGCGATCTTTGATGAGTAAAGAGTTAAATATATTTCTAAATTATGACGTCTTGAAGCAAGTTAACCATATAAAATATCTGGATATATGTATAGACAGAATGTTTAAATTTGACGAAATATATAAGTGAAAAATGTAATGCACTCATCAACATTTTGGCATGATCTGCAAAAATTAAGTGGGGTATCGGGCAAGAGGCTTTGAGTACTACTTATAAAGGCGCAGTTGTACCTATTCCATCATATGCTATACCAATATGGAAAAATGCTCTACAGCAGAAAGCAAGCCAGAAAAAAAATTGAAAGAGTACAAAGGCTATTGAATATAAGGATATTAAAAGGATTTAAGACTCTATCATTTTGAAATTAATGGGTGAGGTAATGTTCAGGAATCTAGAGTAAGAAAACGCCTAATGATTAGAGAACAGGAAAGAGATAGTGTGAGGGAGTGGCAGATTGAATGGACAAATACCAGTAATGGCAAAATAACTAAAAAATTTGTTTCCGGGTATTAGACTAAGATTAACAATTATATTACCATATTCGCCAAAAATTACGACCATGCTCAGTGAACATTGAAAAATTAAAAGTTATTTCTACAAGTTTAAAATACTAGACAGCGATGTGTGTAAGTGTGGTTTGGGAGTTCAAACTATTGACCATCTGATTTATGTTTGTGCCATATTAGTCAGAGAAAGAGAACCATTAATGAGAGATGTTAACAAAGAAGATGTTTGGCCGGTTCCAAATTACAATTGATAGAGTATCACAGAAGTTGTTTTTTCCAGTTTATCGGGAAAATTGAATTTGAGAAATTGTCATGAAAATGTTACTATAATTTTGTGCAAATTGTTTAGTTATTGTTAATGTATTTAAATTTGATAGCATGTAATATTGTAAAATGGAGCATGCTGAATAAATAAATTAAAAAAAAAACATTCGCACCATCCTGTGGTGTTTCTGTTATGATTTGCGACAGATGGTCATAAAGTACTTGTTCTAAGCGAAATCTCCGGTTTTAGTGACGTTTTTACGTTTTATCAGTAAAGCTTGCCTTGGATAATACCAAAATGTATTAATCCTTCGATAATTGGTATATTTTACCAAAAACGGTATTCTTTCTTTTGGCACTGTGCGTGTGAAACGATTACTACAATGTTAGATGTTATCGAAAATTCACTTCAAGGAATGTGGAAGAGGGGATTATCAAAACAAAACTGCTGTCAAGGACGATATCAGATCGAGTGTTGGTTCTTGGTAGTACAATAAAGTTGCTTCAACGTTATCCCCGTTTGTAGGGTCACAACTAACTAAGTAAAGATATTTCAGAAGTGAAAAATGATAGACCATCCAGGTTACTAAAATATAATTCATACATAGGACGCATCCAACAATCTAATAGGACCACCTATGAGATTCTATGCTTGGATTCCATCGCATCAAAATATGGTCAAAGAGATCCCATCTGCGAATTTTCTTCCACATGTTGGATACGTAAATTATAGAAAAATATTTATATGGCACTTGTTGATCTTAAAATAGCCAACCATGAAACTTTGTGCGAATCTGGGACACCCGGACTTCCACGAGTAAGAAGTTGGCGTAATGCCAACCTTGAAGTAGCTCATGCATGAAAAAATAAACGTGGAACTGCTAAGATTCCTTTAGTTGAAGTGCCGAGAGACGGATTGGATCACTTGCCCGAAAGGAGAGAATGAAAAAGAAATCGCTGCAAAATCCCTGAGTGCTATCCAAATCATTTGGGTACTGTACAAACTGTCTTTGTTTCAATAAAGATAGGAACTGTTTTGTTCGGGTCCATACAAAGTGACTCTAATTGATGCCTGGTGTATCATTTGATATATCACAATTTTTTTGGAAAATTTTGGTTTAAGTTTTGAATAAGATTTTCTCCAATAAATTGTGAATGTTTTCATCAAATAATAAAAAATCATGCAGTAAAAGTTTAAAAAACCACTTAAAACCTCAGCTCGTTCAAGCTGCATATGGCACAATTGACAAAAAGTTACAAATTTTTTAGTTTGCAGATTCTTTGTATATCTACTGACAAATTGTGTTTTTATGCTTCCTTTTTTGCACTTCTTTTCACTTGTTCCAACCTTCTGCAATTCCTGATATACGGTGTATTAGTGATTCCAACCCGCAGTCGTTGCAATTTCCGCTGAAGAATTCTTCATATTTATTGAATCTTAACACGCTAGAAGTGTAGTCAGCAATTCAGATCGTTAACATAGAATAATAACCGATCCATAATAGAACTCTGAGGCACGTCAAACAGAACATGCGCACAATTCTAACTTGGACTCATGGGGCAATTGATTTTCAAATAATTGCCTTTTAAAAACATATATCAACGAACATCGATCGTCGACGGAAATTCAGGGCGAGATATATCTTACTTATATCGCTAGATCCTTTAGAAATAACTATTCCAAATTAAAATTTGTTGAGAAATGATTCCTTACGCATTTTGGAAAAAGCAAACTTTATTTCTACTTACACTACTAAAATCCACGCGACATATTTCGACCCAAACTGTAGTACTTTCCTTCTGACGGCCGTATATTAAAACTAAAACGCTCACTATCCATTCTGTAGTCGAGTAGTCGAGATGTCCTCAAGCTTAGGACCTAACTCATCCCCCGGAAGCTTGATACTTAGTGTCAGCTGTTATGGATTCCGGTTCTGCTTCTTAACGGCTTTCATCTCTTCCATAAAAATGCGTCTCGCGTATCTGCAGAGAATCGGGGCGGGTTGGAGGGGGAATTTTATTAGTTTGAACAATCCGAAAGCATGCGTTCTTGGTAGCGTAAGGTGGTTACATTTCAGGAAGTGCAGGTGAAAATTAAAATAACGCTAATGTTTTTGCTAAATCACTAAATCGCACCTATTTCACTGTGATTATCGCAGGATCGCTTACTTTGTTGGTTTTTGAATTGACATGGTTAAAAGAATAGTTTAGCAACAAATCCCT
This sequence comes from Osmoderma eremita, assembly GCA_031763485.1. Classification (NCBI taxonomy): domain Eukaryota; kingdom Metazoa; phylum Arthropoda; class Insecta; order Coleoptera; family Scarabaeidae; genus Osmoderma; species Osmoderma eremita. The sequence goes on along the minus strand of JARFOC010000273.1, from coordinate 190,991 downwards.
TCCCTATTTAACCAGGTAATCAAAGTTATTAATAGCACCTTACAACGCTGTAAGCTCTTTACAAGAAACTGCCCTGACTGATTGAACGGTGTTTGGTTTATACAAGGGTTTATAAGTTGATCGGCTGCGAGTAAATTGAGAAGTCGTTATTACTCAAGACTCAAGGTATCGGATTTCGCATCACATTTAAATATAGGATTAAACGGGATGCGATCGAACACCATTAAGGCAAATCACTACAAACTACTTGATGGAAAATCGATAGGTTTGTCGTGCAAATTGTATAAACACGATAGTTGGAAACGATCTACCGGGATAGATTAAAAGTTGTGTGCAAAAAGTGTTCAGCCAAATATTATACTCCAACTATATAAAATTCTCGTTGATATTTTCAAAAAAATTCTGGCCAAAACAGTTTAAATGGAGTAGAAAATTCATGACCGAAAAGTGGACAACCTGTTCGAACAAAACCCTAAGAAAGAAACCATAAGTCTCGGTTATTTTAAATAAAATGATGCACAGTGCGAATTGCGGTATGTATTTTGTTTTCTTCGTTCCTGGGTTAAAACACTTACTTCTGTAAGGATTGCAAGGACTGTGGAGCAATATAATAAACACACTGTACAATATATTGATTAATTCCAGGTACGTGTTTCGGGAATCCACGTATTCGTTTTACAGTAAATTTCAAAATAGAAATTAAGATTTTTTTTGCGCCTTACGTTTATATTCCAAGTCGCTTTCACGTATCAACCCCCAAATGTAGTGACCCATCATATTTCCGTTGCATTATCCACGATAACGCTGATCAAAATTCAAGATATCTTGATGGGAACATTCGTCTTGCTCCTCTGAGTGAGCACCCATGCTTTACTTAAATTTGTCCAGATGAGAATGGAGGATGTGCAGTTTCTGCCTACTATCTATTCTTTGGTAACCCTTGATCAAGGTATTAACAAGATCAAAACGGTTTGGAGCCCTGTTTTTACTTAAGAAACCAGTAAAAATACTAATGAAGCCATCGCAAGCTTTTCTTTCGGTCGTGGGTTGCTTTGGGAATTTCTCGCACTTTTTGATCTAGATTTAAAAAATCTAAATGGAGGTACCTAATACTACTGTAAACCTTAAGATCGTCTGCGTAAGCAAGAACGTTACAGTCTAGGGAAAGCAAAAGATCATTCAGGTAAATATTGAAAAGAAGTGGACCTAATTTGAACCACGAGGCACGCCACTGGAACCAAAAAATTGGCTTAGTGAAAATCCATTGTAAGTGACATAACACTAGCGATTCCGAAGATGTGATTACATCAGAGTAACAACTGCAGGGAAAATCCCAATTCCAGAGATCTTGGATATTAACATGGCATGGTTAATCGTGTCGAAAGCTTTGGTAAAGTCTCTACAAATTACATCCACCTGAAGCCGTTTATCAAGATTTTCACTAATATACTGGGTAAGCTCAATCAAGTTAGTAGTAGTTGAGCGTCCACTAATAAATCCATGCTGGTGAATAAAAAGGTAAAGCTTGACGCAGTCATAAAGTCTGTCATAGAGCAGTTGTTCAAAACCCTTAGCACAGTTAGACAGAATAATTGGCTAATTGGCTTATAATTGTAAATATTACTTCGGTCACCTCTGGCTTAATTCTGCTGATTTTCCCAGAAATAGGGATAGGATAGCTATATTAAAAATCTCACAAAGAGGTTCGCATAAAACTGGAGTGCAGTCTCGAAGAAAGAAACTGGGTAATAGGTCATGTCCGCAAACCATGGTTGATTTCAGTTTTTTTAAAGCACGGAGGACTTCATCAGGCGTAAGCTATCCAATAAGAAGAACAAGGATTGCATTCCGAAAACGACTGACTAGCGTTAGGAGAAACGTTCTGGATGAATATGTTTTAGAATACGTCAGCTTAAACAATGTTGGCGGGGTTATCAAGAGTTAAGTTGTCAACATCCAAGCACGCAGGAATTCTAGAGGAGGACCGCTTAGAGTACAGAGTATAGAGATATGGGATTGTAACTAAATTTTGGAGTTTATGCATTATATAATTTACATATCATTTTCTGAAAAGTAGACATATTGTAACGAAATAATGACGTTTACTAATTATTTTTATATAGCAATAACAAAAAAAACGAAAGATATAAATTGATAAAAATCAACTGGAGTGTCTAGAGTACAGAATACACTCTTATGTTTTCCAAGTTTATATCCCACCTACTCCCAATCAAAGAGGTAAGCGGAAAAACTCCACGCAATCCCTTGTTATTATTAGTTTTACCGTTTTGTTGTTTCCTTTCTGTCTTCCTACCTTCGAACGGCTGCCGCTATTTTACCTCGGGGTATTTGGCGTGATGAGAAGATAAAAGGCTCTTCTGCTATTATTATTATTATTATTGTTATTATTTTCATTAGCGCACGGGCGACTGTGACGCTCAGATTACGCTTCTATATCACTACGTATTTTCCGTTATTCTTCGTTTCTCCCGGTATTCGCGTCGCGTAAGTGTTTATTTCACCGCCACTGTAGCCGCTATGTTGTGCACAGTTCCGGTTTAATACGCTAGATGGCGATAGCCGGCGGCGAAACGTCGCGTCAGGCTTAATGAGACCGGATACGGAAACGGCCTCTCGCTACACACACCCTTATACGAAACAGGGGTTGATAATGCATACGTAAAAGAGCAAAAATGTTTCCGCGAACAATGCGGGGCGGAAATAATTTCCGACAGTCGAGTATCGACTGGGAAACGTTGATGAAAGATAGAGTTACTGGGGTGAGACTCGGTAACTTACAAAGGAAGCGATAACGAAAGCTTAAGCGAAGCGGGAGAGATCTCTTCTCTTTTTATTTGTGTGTTACTCTGTAACAACATCGCTTATGCTTCGGATAATGTTCGGATGTATTCGAAAAGAACGATAGTAACATAAGCTACTTGTACTGTTCTTGTTGAAAACAAAAAAAAATGGATCTATAGTGAAATTGCCACTCTCTTTGAAGATTAACCCTAGATGACTGGTCACTCGTAAATTTTACGTAAATGATAGATGCCATTCCTTATTTGGGGTAGAAAATATTAGCATCTTACTATGTAAAAGAACTTACAAAATTAGTCCATGGTCCAAATAGAAACATTGCCATGAACAACTGGTTTATCGGTTTGGCTGATGAATTGTTGAGAGACCCTTACAGACTCACTATTATAGGAACGTTGCCGAAAAATAAAAGAGAACCTCTTGACGAATTGTTAAACGTAAGAAGTAGACAATCAAATATATCTATGTCTTGTTTCCATAAAAAAGGACGCTTCTGTTTTAAATGCCAAAGAAATGAAAAGTAGTTCTTCCTGGCAACAGTACACGAATTGTCAAAGACGAATAATAAGCCTGCAATTGTTCAAAATTACAATGACGCAAAAGGTGCAGTAGACACCAATGTGAGTTGCAAACGGAAAATGTATCGAAACGATTGAGTAGTATATTTAAACATGGATCATTAGTGTTATTCAATTGGTGTTCTGTGTGGTGCACATCTCCCAGAGTGCTACGTCTAACATTATTCCCCTTCGTAGATTCTGCTGAGTATGGCAACTTAGTTGCCGAAATAAGTATCTGGAGTTCTTCATTCATCAAGGTGCTAAGGGTATTTTTCTCTTTTATACGGTATTCAGCTTACTTCCGTATATATGACATAACACGAGGGTGTCATAGAGTAAAATATTGCAATTAAAAAGGCGTTCCCTATTCTTGATAAGTCCCTCCCCTAGTTTCGCCTTTTTTTAGGAATCGTCATTCTCTTGCTTTATTTAACTTTATATGTACAAACCGATTTCAGCACGTTAAAGATATTGCTGATGTATCATCTCGAAAGCCTATCCGGGCGATATTGCTTAGGGAAGGATCCTTGAACCGTTACCATTTGATATATGCCACGCATTAGGGGGCTGCTTATTTTTATATTAACACTATTATTAATATTATACTCACAAATCTTATTAATGCTTAAATAATTATTTGATCTTTTCAATTTGTTTTCATAGTTTCTATAAAGCTCTTTTATATTATAAGACACCTAAGCTAGCCTTTTAAAAATAACAATATAATGATGTAACAAACACAAATATCTGCAAGTGATTTCTCATATATTGAAGAAAGCGTATATATATAGAAGAATATATAGTCTAGTCATCCAAGGTTTCTACAAAATGCAGGAGCGTACCAGGAGGAAGAATTCTTATATCACTTTTGTTCGCCATTACGAAATATTACTGCTACTATTATAGCAGTATTTTGTAATCATGTCTGTATTGACCCTGTGTTAATTTTTTACTTATTACAAAATTTAGAATATCAAATCTAATATCCTTTTCACTTCGACACACAATTGTTAATCCATCATTCTACTTGTATAATTAGTATGTTGGAGCATATTTTTGGGAAATTTTAAAGCGGTATATCAGGACTCAATGTTTCCTTAGAAATTTTAACCAAAAAAAATTGCGTAAACCAATTCATAAATACGGTGACGGCACGGAAGGTAAAGAATAACTTTCACCAGAAACTTAATTTTAAACAAAATTGCTCCAGGAAATCTTACTGTATCTTTGGCATTTGTATCGAAATGGACAATTTCTGACAATTTCCATTGCTGTAAAGATTTCATATCCTTAGTATCATCAAGTCGAATTTTAATGAAGCAATAAACACCTAATATTACACATCCTTGGATTTTAATAACAGAAATTAATTTACCGAATAACAAATGACGATCAAATCGTAAATGGCCAAACATTGCCGCTGTATGAACCCATCTGTAATCAACATCGTTACATTCGAAACAATATTCAATTCCCAATAGTTAGAATACGCCAGATGTGCATTTAACCAAAACACTATTTCAATTTTTGACGTTTCCAATCTTAGCTTTCTGACTTCGCTCGTTTTGTCTCCTCCCAGGTGCACGTTACGTTCAAATATTTCCAAGAGCGCCCGTTTAAATTCACGCTCGGCGACACCTGACGTGTTCCTTTCTACTCCAAGCTACGTCATCGCATTCTTACCTGTCACGTGTGTCGCCTTCGCAAACAATGGCTGAACGACATTGGAATTGATCGGTAGTATGTAGATTCTACCACCGACGAGCTAGACGCTATTTGCATGTCATATACGGCTGGCAAAATAATACCCCATCACTATCGATCAGAATATTAAGTAGAGAGAACGTTTTCTTCTTCATCATTGTCGTTGTCCGATTCTTTGAAATTATACGGGGGCCGCTTGCGACCGGCATAAATTAACATGTTTCAGGTTGGGCCTACATCGGCAAAAATTAGTGCGAAGTACTTATCACTACTAGGGAAAATGCAAATATTGTGGTAAGGTATCTGCAAGGAGATGTTTATAATAACAGGTTGCCACTACGAAGGCAGGGATGTTAGGCAATTACTTTCTCTGAAATACGATTAAATAGCCGCTTAAATAAATAAAGAAAGAAATTCCCTTATTATCATAAAACCACTACAGGTAAGGACATTCGCGATAACTAATAAAAATTATATAAATATCTCAGGTGCAAAAGTATTAAAATACTAGTAGTTGGTAGTATTAAAATGATTGATTCACTCCAATAATGGAAATTAGAAATAGTAACGGTCCTAGGTTTGTTCCTGATGCCACGCCAGAATATATATGTGTGCATAGATTAAATCGTCTTAATTAGCCAATATAATGCATGACCATTAACTGTTGGTTAGTTAGTTATATAGAAAAATATGCAGCTTGATAAATAACACGTATTTTCAATATTCATTTCACAAATGCTTCATGCAGAAAGCGATCCCAAATAAAGCAGTTAAAGATTTCAAGGATATCTTGATATCGCACACTCGGATTCCTATTCTAAAAAAATACTTTGTTCTGTCAGATTTTCGATAGCAAAATCGCTTAAACTTCTCCAAAGAATTGCAACGAAAGATGGCCGTATCTGGTATCAAGCATTGGGACAGCTCCAATTACTCGTCTACACAAGATGTATGCTGCTACATGCATAAAATGTTTCCCAATTCACATCTGTGCATGTGTACACATGGATCTGCATATCCTATTTGCTTATTTGACCGTGTTTATCGTGGAAAAGAAACCCGTATCGCTGCAGAAGAGAACCAGGTCTTATCTGGCCGCAGAGTCACTGGGGGATCGTTTCATCTTATCTCCCGTCTTACGTTGGGTACCCTGTTTCGTAAAGGGGAATATGCAAGCGGAGCTGTCAGGTATGGAAACAGTTTATGCCCGCTGTATATTCTCTGGTAGATTATGAAAGATGAGTAAACGTGAGGGAGTTTTGCGTCTAAGCAATTTCTCTTGGAGAAAGTAGTGCATTTTGTTTTCACTGGTGTAAAATCTGTACGGTATTTCACAAAGACATTAATATTAAATACAATTACAATAACTCACACGCAGGTCTGGCGTAGTTACAAGAAACGTTTGTCGTATGGGGTTGGTATCTCTGGGGTTAGGGAGTTAAAGATATAAAGAAGTTAACTCCCTGGTATCAAAAACGGACATGTTTCGGGAATATTATGAAAAAAGCGTTGATTTTTACTAAATAAATTCTACAATTTTTTTTGCAAGAAGGTCAGCAAGTATTTTAGCAACATATTCATACAAAAGCAAAGAATAATACCAGGGATTACCATTCCCGTCCTAGGCACAAACCTTCCTGCATACATACATTGATTAACACTTTCAAAAAGTTCCATAAATTTCCACGTCTTGTTCACTGCGCAAAGCCAACGAACTTACCCAAGTACGACCGTGAACAGAAAAATTTTCATTTTTAGCAGACGTACGGGCGAACAACGAGACAGAACTTTTCTTCTGCAGAATTTAAAACCCGAAGAGAACGGATAATCTTAAATAAAACATGCGACCTAATAGTAAGTTCCGTAAGTAGTTTGGTCTGCCTTTAAAATACGAGTCTGCTGTTACTGGGCTTTTTAAAATTTAACGCGAAAAGTTTTACCGAACTACTGGCCCGGGGAAATAAACCCGGGGATATATTCTTTAATTAAGAGGTAATTTAAAATAGAAGGCGACCGTTTTCCGTTTTTCCAGTTTGTGGAGTAGATGTTGGCGGTGTTGGAAATACTCGAAGTGTTCTGGGGTATGAAGTGGTAGAGTACGTATACTTTAATTGTATTAAAGTTGACTTGGGTTGATGTTTTGTATGTAGAATTATTAGGGAAGTGAATTTAATAATACACCTGAGCGTCATGAGTCAATATAAATACGAACTTTAAATTTTAATTCGGTGCTGCACATGAAAATTAAATTCATGAGGATTACAGTGGTCAACAAAATTTCAGGTTTGTTTTGTCCAACGAGGTAACTTATTTCATATATGTTTTCAGAATTTTTTCAGGGTTTCAGAGTGACAAAGCAATGAAATTTTGTGAAGTATATACTATAATATGTATATAAATCATGAAAAAAAAAAAAGACGTACAAAGTGATATATTTACTTGGAAAATATGCTGATATATGACTTTCGGCTGTGCTTTGCATCAGAAACCTCTCTCTTCAGCGTCCAGCAATTGTCTGCCAACATAGCAGGGCTCCATTTGCCTTGGTATTATCAGCACTTTCATCGTCGCTTAGTGTCATGTCTTGTGGAGATTTAAGCACAGGTAATTCCGGATTGTGAGGTACTGGTCTCAGTGCAGATGGAATATTAGGATATTTTACAGTATGTTTGGATTAGAAGTCATACCACTTATATTTGTTAGACAAAAATAGCAATCGGTAATATGATTTGCTGGTTCTCTCCAAATCATAGAAATAGCAAAAGAGGAAATGTCTACGCGAACGACGGTCAAGTATATTTAGGTAAGCAACCAGGTGAACAAACTGCCAAGAATGTTTCACAAAATGTTGTAACACTCGTCAGTTATGTTCTGAAGAAGAATAAATATGTTGTTCTCTTGAGTTCCATGCATCATTATGATCAAATCGATATGGAGCACCCTGAAGGGAAACCTGGCATCATAACATTTTATAATAGTACAAAGGGTGGTGTGGATCACATGGACCAAATGCTTAGAAATTATACATGCAAGAGACAAACTAAACGTTGGCCGTTTGCAGTTTGGTCGAATATTATGGATGTAGCAGCGTTCAATTCATATACTAATGAAAATCCGAACTATGCTGCCGATAAAGGTCACAAAAGGAGAATATTCCTGAAAGAATTAGCTCAAGAACTTAACCTCCCGTTTATGAAAGTGAGATCCCAAAATTTTAAATTGCAACGAAATATCATAGAAGATATAAAGAAATTTATACAACACCAGAGCCAGATACCCTTGAATTCAACGAAGTTGAAGAAGAGATGCAGTATATGTCCAGTTAGGAATAGCCGCACAAATGCTCTGCGTTGCAAAAAGTGCAAAACACCTAACCGAAAAGGAACGCAGTGTCGTCATTTGTAAAAAGTGTGTCACATAAATTGGTAATGTAATCTAATATGTAATCCTTTTTAATAAACTGAATAAATTATGTGTCTCTGAGACATTAACGTATGTAGAACTAGTCATGGATCCTAGGGTTTTTTTTGATTGAATATTTATTGTCGAGGTGAGCATCATAAATAAATTTGTTTTCAACAGAAATTGCCATCATTTTGTTGCCTAATAAATATATTTTGAAAAAGAATTAAACAAGAAGTATTTTTGGTTTCATTTTATTCAACTAGAATGTACACGAAGCGTTACGCATAATGTCACGTCTTCATATAACGTGTGAAGTGATTTTTCAACTAACGAGGGATGTCCGGCTACCAAGGTACGTTTGCGCGACACACCGCCTACGTCGCTCCGGTCAGGTTGTAACTTGGACGCATTTTAGATGTACACTCAAATACAGAACTCGTCTCCCCAAAAGATCGAAATGAGCAAATGGTATATCTTTCTTAAAACACCAAAAGCAACTTATGCGTACTTATCGCATACGTCGGGTGAAAACATGTAACAAAAAACCTTAACGATAGTTCTGAAACCGCCCCACTTATAGAAGATGTCGAACGCAAATATACACAAGTGTTGAAATATGAATTAGTTCCACATATGGTTTACCGCTATTCATGAATATAAGAGAGTGGCTCCAGTACTTGTAAATTTCTGATGTACCCAGCGGCAAAGTCCGGGAAATATTTAGGGGTAGAAAAGGATAAGTTTACAAATTGGTTTGGACTTTTCTTTTGGCAAATTTTCATCATGCCTATAATAAGAGTAACATATGGATGGTTCCATGCATTTTCTACTAATTTTAGTATATTTTAAATTAATGTGACAAATATCCGTCCTGATTTTCTTAATGTCTTAATAAAAAGGAGAAGCAATATCTCACAACACAAAACAAAAATATGCAAGATAAAATTTAATCTCAAATTGTTATTTTATTTTTGCGTAGTAAAAAATATATAAGTACGTATGTAAATGGATTTCCGCATTCTTGGCCTTCTCGAGGATATAAACTAAAAATTTTGTTAGGATTTAAAAACACTATAACTAAGAGAAAAGACGTTCACTAAAGAAATTACGCCAATAATGAAATTTTTTGTAACACTATATACCTATATGTAATACCTGTGGCAACTCCATTTGTTTTGCTGTTATAAAGGGTCCTACATGTTTAATTAATAGCTCTCCACAGCGAGGCAAACTTAAAATTGATAGTATTAATATTTTTATTGATATATAATATAGAATAAATATTAATAAATAATAGATGGATATTTATATAACTTTTCCGAATACTTTTAGTTTTTAGAATTTATACTACTAAATCAAAGAAATTAGTGTTTAACAAAAAATAAGAAATTGAATTTGAATCACTTTATGTTGTGTAAATGTACAATTTTCCATTGAAATTCGATTTTTAAATAAATATTACCCATGGCCCACTTGAAATTGTCGTTTATAGTTTCTTTGACATGTTTTTTTTTCTCGATACCTCTTAGATTTCATCAAGTGGTACTGAACGAATATTTGGTTTGACTTGTTTATTGTTTAAACGAGGTATGGTATTCCCTCATCCCATCTTATAGGGGAGATTGATATAAGTATTTCAGTGTACATATGTACTGCATAGGCGGCTATTGTCGTTAGTAGCGTTCTTTTTGCACGAGATCTCAGTTAATCTCAGCTCGCTAGAGAGATTTTTAATGCTATATCTCTCTATTGAGCCGAGATTAACTCAGATTTTTTGCAAAAAGAACGCTACTATTGCCTTAGGTTTAGTACAACGAGTGCAGTGACAGCCGCATCATGTCATTTCCGATCGAAACATACTGCAAGTTTGTCAATCGACTTTTGCATGCAAATAATGAAACACCAATCGAAATGTATAAAAAGAATACGGAGGTGGCGTTATGAGTCGAAAACAAGTTAGTGTTTGGTCTAAATAGTTCAAAAGTGGACGCACAGCTCTGAACGATGATCCCGAAGGTGTGCGAAGAAAACCATCAACAACGAAAACGGATGAAAATCCAGACCTGGCTCCTGATTTTCATTCGTTTGGGTCGTTGAAAGATCATTTGTCGGGTAAAAGATTTGAAAACGACGATGAACTTCAAGAGGAAGTACGGCAGTGTACAGGAGCTTGTGAGACGGCGGGATAAGTGCCTTAATCTTGGCGGTAATTATGTTGAAAATTAGCTAATAGTTCACTCTTTTACTTAGTGTATGTTCGATTGCTATAAATATGGTAGTTTATCTGTAATTCACAAATGTACTTTAGTAACCGGACATCCCTCGTAAATTGATTAAAAAAAGAACAAGAAATTACTTTTCGTTGTTAAAGGCTGAACACGGTTGTACACAGTCAGAGAACGTAAATGACACACGGATCATATTTCGCTCATGGATATGAGCAGTTCTTACATGCTCAAGCTAGTCGGAGGTGCAATTGTTCTGCACTATGTACACGGGCAAGCGGTTCATGTGCCCACGCCACACAGTTACGAGTAAACAAAAGTATTTGTTACAATACAAAATCGCGACACGAAATATTTGACATTAATAAAAATGCAAAGTAGAGTGGACAGATCGATGAATTATTGTATTTAATCGATAATTTTAGTATTTTTGTAATGGGTGAAAGATTGACAATGAGAGCCGAAGTGTTCTCAAAACATATGTTCCGAATTTTATTAAATCAATATCTGTTACGTGGAGTTCCGAATATTGTGTATTAGAAAATGTAATGGGCACAAATACTTTCTAATATTAAAGAACATGAGGAACCGAATATAGAAGACATATTTGGCACATAACTACAACCCGCTCTCGTTTTGGTTTTACAGCTGAGTACATAACAAAATTTTAGTGGGGGCTCCAAAAACAAAATATTAATTATTTTTTATTTGCTATATCAAAACCTCCATACCGCACCTGCACCATATATATCTTTTTTTATTTTATTGACTGTCGCCAATATACGCGCGTATTAAATTAAAATTTCACAAAAAAAAAACGAACGCACGCTCACAGATATATACATTCGGTCCCTCTTTTATGGGAACCCTCGGACAATAAAAGCGATACCCGGCTCCCGATGACAAAGAAGAGCGAACGTGTGTGTAGTGGATATATAAATTTCGAAGCTGGCAGGATGCGTATGTGACTGAGGACGACGAGTGGTATATTGTTACAATTTTATGCGCCATAAAACCCGGGAGTTTGCGGTTATTATGGCGTATGTGTCGAAAAATATGGGTGTCGGTGGCTAACGTTGCGAAATTCGTTTCTTCCACGGTGATTTTGGTAAAGGGATTGTTGTAATAAAAGGAAAATTAAAGGGGTCTGAGAAATGAATCCGAAAAATCGTATGTAATAGCGCTAAAGATATACGAGGGGATACTGATATCTAGTTGGCTTGGAAATTTGGAAAATTGATTATGGTTGCTACAGTTAGAAGTATTAGATTTTATAAATAAATTGTGAAAGTTTGATATCCATAACTTGAACGGTGATAAAACTGTGAATATTTGAAAACTGCAAGAGAAAAAAATTGTAAAAACGAATTTCAGTCACTTATTAAGTATTTAATTCAATTATCGAGCAAAAAAATTCTTGCTGTTATGAGAGAAACTTAAGGTGGTAAGTGTCCGTCGCATCCCATTACGAGCGGAGAGACCAGATGCCAAAGATGATAGGGGACTAGTTTCCGTGTCCCGGAATGGACACGGAAACTAGTAGAAAACATTGATTCTGTCCGTGATAAGATATCAGGAGATCGACAAATTGAGCTCGACAAACGTATAACGGAACCATTACACATTTCCCATGAACCCGGTAAATGCAGCCGGTGGAATCAAAATTCAGCTTTATTGTAATTTTCGAGCTTTCGGTTTTTATTTGAAACCATTATCAAGAGCAACAAACTAAAAGGACATTTAAGTGTGAAAAGCGGTAATGAATACTGAACAGATGTCATTAGATGTTGTGTATAAAATTACATTAATTAAAATATTAAAAAAGTATATCACCGTTACACATCGCAAGAGTCAAACAAAACAAAAGGGATTTCGTTTCGAGATTTACACATATTCTCATGGAGAAACTCACATTGATGATTCAGTTCCAATAGAAATCGCTACGTTGAGACATCGCAACGGCGGGAATCACAAGCAACTGATCATCTGTACCAACTTCAAAAAGATAAAAGCAGCAATATATCCTGATGGGATATGTAGGCGTTAAATTCAAAATTTATCATACAGGCCGGCTATATAAAGCTAACCAAAACTGAACATATAAATGTTACTATTTGAAGAATTCAACTTCCCCTCTAAACACAAAATCTATTAGTTTATTTAATAAATGAACATTTAAACTGCAGTCAACGATTAAAATACATTATTATGAAAGCTTTACATTCCCGTGTGAATTGTAGCTGTTCATTGCTGAACTCTTGTAATACTATTGTCGTGGTGGATTGTACCACATTTTCCGCAGTTCTCTTCTACAGATCTCGTAGTGCTATTGCCCTGCTTACA
>JARFOC010000273.1:161760-177834 GCA_031763485.1 Osmoderma eremita | reverse complement strand
TTTACATAGGTTGATATCGATCTAAGCTGGATTGGGAGATGGTTGTACAGCTTGATTGCGTTGTAGATGATTGAGGTATTAGTCAACTCTGCACTTGGTATTGGAAGATAAAGATCGTGATCAAAGCGTCTTGTAACGTAGTTGTGGTGGTGTTGTTCAGGTAGATCAGAAAGATGTCTACGAAGTAGTGAGACGGATTCAAGGATGGATAGCGCAGGGAAAGTTAGGATTTTATGGTTTAAGAGGTTTGCAATGATCTTTGCTCGGAAGTCGAAATATGTAGCGAATTGTCCTTTTTTGCAGTTTAAAAATGGCATTAAAATCGTAGTACAAGTACAAGTGCCCCAAAAGGGAAGAGCGTAACAAAGATGCGTTTCGAAAAGGGCAAAGTAAGTGATTCGAGCAGAGGGAGGATTAAGCTCCCTGGCTACGGACCTAATTACAAAGCACGCAGAAGACAACTTTTTGGCGAGGGAGTCGATATGCAGAGACCATCTAAGAGTGTCATCGACAATAGGACCCAGGAATCTGACAGATGGAACTATATTGATAGTCTCATCATCGAAAACACATGGTTGCTGCAGCGCACCTTTATACGGTAGAATCACGGTTTTTATTTTATTATAACATAGGCAATTAGAATTGCACCACTTTTTGATAATGGTGAAGTCGCTGGATATAGCCGATTGTAGGTTTACTTTGTTAGGGCCGCTCCAAGTGATGCTAGTGTCGTCTGCGAAGAGACATAGGTGCCCGCTGATCTTTAAATTGGCGATGTCATTGATGAACAGAAGGAAAAGTATTGGACCAAGCACTGAGCCTTGCGGAACGTCAGAGTCAATTTCCATACACGATGAGGAAGATCTATACGCTCTCACGATCTGTTTCCTATTAAAAAGGTAAGATTTGAACCTTTCCAGAGGAGTACCACGAATCCCAGAGTAAGATAATTTCTTTATTAGGATGTCATGACTGACACAGTCAAAGGGTTTGGCAAAGTCCCAGAACACAGTTGCTGTAAAGTGCTTGTTATTTATATTAGTGAAGACTTCATGGAAGACCGAGAACAAGGCATCGGCTGTACCTGAATTGGACAATAAGCCAAACTGCACAGGCGTTATAATTTTGATTTTTTTTAAGAAAAGCCATTAGTTGTTTTTTAATTAATTTCTCAATAATAAAACTGGGAGTAGGGCAATTGGGCGATAATTATTAAGATCATCCTTATCACCGCCTTTATGAAGAGGGATGATAATAGCTGTTTTAAGACATTGAGGAAAAATACCTTCCAAAAATGAGTCGTTTATTAGAGTAACTAGGGAATCGATGGCATCAACCGGAAGGCTCCGAAAAATAGTAATGGAAAGACCATCAGTGCTAGACTCTGATTTACTTTTAATCTCCTTTATTGTTTGCAGTAGTTCTAGGTTACTTATAGACCTTAAAAAGACGCTGGAGGAATCCGTATTGATGGCCGGGAGGTAGGAGAGAGGGTCATTTCCTGGAGGTATATCTGAGATTAATTTTTTGGCAACATTAACGAAATAATTATTAAGTTCATTTGGATCAGAGCACTCTAGTTCCGAGGTGCGAGTTTTATTTCTCAGATCATTAACAATAGACCAAGTCTCCCTAGCAGTGTGTATTTATCTTACTTAATCTAATCTTTCCTACTTCGTGATCAACTTCATCGCCATATCTTCTTCTTCTTCACATCTAAAAAGTTGTGATGTTGCGGTTAATATTTAATGCTGCAATAATATTCTCTTGGGTGGGGTCCTATTTACTTCTCCCGCCAAAATGACATGTGATAAATCACTGCCTTAACTTTGGTTCCATAGCAAAACCAGTCCCTGTGATATGTTCTGGGAGGGTTACAGACGGGTCAAAGACCGAGCATGGATCTGGAGCTGAAATATATAGCGAGGTGGGGGATACAAAAATCACCATTCGACTAGGAAAATGCACCACTGTGGCACAAGCAGAAGTGTACCCTATATTGCATTGTGCAATTGAAAACAATAAGAAGGCTTATAGTAATAAGCGGATCTGTATTGCAACAGATCGTCAGGCGACACTCAGGGCACTATGAAACACCAAAGTTACATAATGACTGGCTTGTGAATGCATACGGGAACTGAATGTGCTCGTGGAACACAATAAAGTTACGTTGTTGTAGATGCCTGGATAGTCGGGAATCGCAGGCAATGAGAAAGCCGATGAGCTGGCAAAGAAAGGATCATTGTCTTCATACGTGGGCCCAGAACCTGCCTTGGGAGTGTTTAAAACACAGTACGAGAGCAGATACGAAAATAAAGAACAACACAAGGAATACTGGAAAAATAGAACCAGGCAAAATCATCGCAAAACTTTTATTAAAATCCATTGGTAAAGAAGGCTAACAAACTACTAAATCTTAGTCGGAATCATCTGCGTACAGCAATAGGTCTCCTGGCAGAACACTGCGCACTGAAGAAAAGACATTGAGGACCCAAATTTTAGACTGTGTGAAGGGGCTATAGAGACTACATAGCACATCGTATGTGAACTCTAGAAGAGAAGCAATCTTTGGGAAACCAAAAATGACCCCAGATGAGTATATAGACCAGCCGGCCAAGGACCTGTGCAGATTGACACAAGGCACGAAGATTTGGGAATCGGTGGAATATGAAATGGGTACAAAACTGGGAGACAAATACAGATAAGAGGCTAAAGTGTTTCCGAAGACTCATGTCAGACGGGTCCCATTAAAAAAGAAACAGTCCCTAAGATATTAAAATCCGATACGTTGTTAGCAACTTTCGTAATATCGCGACAACTCTAAAAGCTCCGCTAGTTGTCTCAATTCACCTTTTTTCAAACGTCTACATCTAGGTTGTCAGTATCTGGCATGATCTCATCTAAAGTATTCTTATTGTTACTTGACACAAAATACTTTAACATCATTTAACACATACTCTTTTGATCCACTGGAAATCAATAAAAGGGTTTGGTCAATTTTAAAGAAACTTCTTGCTTAGCATGCAAATCACATAATGAGCTATTTCTATCATCCATTTTTTATCAATTTTTCCCGGAAATTAATTGATAGGAACATCTCTGTATCGGGATAACCACACCTCATACGTCAATATCAATGTCCTATCGTTCTTACTTCTTTCATCCAAAATATATTTATTCCTTAACAGATCTATTTCGTGACGCGCTTTCGACATGTTTCAATCTACGCGGAACGTCAACGTAAATCCGTGTAGGGGCGCCCATCACCGTAGATAACGCGCAAAATTGGAACGTATGAAGGAAAATAATGGATAATATCTAAATCCGACCGAGTCGTACCACACTGGTGTGTCATAAATAATGCAATTTTATCGCGTTTCGTCACTTCTGCCTATGTACAATAATATAGCGCAAGAATGCAGGAAATTAAGACGATTTCCGGTGTAATATCTTACTCTCAGTAAAGAAAGCACGAAAGTACGAAATAAATAATAAGAGGACTTAGATGGCGAGATCGGCAATGAGTAAAATGTCTACAATATGGAGATGTTGCAATATCTGAGATAAAACTAGTGAGACAACAGCTGCGTCCACTAATATTTTCCATCGTTTTGTGCGGCTCAGAAACTTTAGCCAAATTACAAGAAGACCGAGAGATAATTTGGAGTGACTGATAATTGTGGAAAAAAATACAGGATAGGGGACCAGAGATTAGGTGACCCTTATCTATCTACCTGCTGATCTGGTCAAATTATGGACATCACAACTCTTTCGGGCACCGCAGCAATATAATCTGCAAAGTTCCATAGTAGGCACGATCTGACGACAAACTTGAATTTGATCTCGCATTCTATCAATGCTTTTGTGCCAAAAGTGTATATATTTGCTGATTTTGGAGAAGGTATGGACGTAATATATTCATTGAGGATTTTATACATATACATATACAAGGGTAGCAAATTTGCTTGATCCAACCAGCCACGTAATTAATTGCAGTGGAAATTTGGGCAGAGAGTTGGAATGGTGAAAATATGGAACCACAACACTACAGTTTGTAAGTTCGTAATTGCTTAACAAGATCTTTCGTGGATTGAAAGAAGATGCATCATTGACTGACCTCCACGCTCGCGTGATCTCACCGTACGTGACTCTCATGTGGGTTATCATTAACCAATTGGTCTTTAAGAGCAAACCTATTAAGGGTGGAGACCATAAAGAACTTTGAAGTGACCAATACGGACAAGATACTGTGTTCTGAAATCGTATTAAATATTCCTCCGCGCTGTCTCAATGACAACATCGAGGAACATTGACCATATTATCTGGAAGGATATTCCGAACAATTTCAATAATTATCTTTCAGATCAATTGTATTAGCAAATTTTTTTGGGATTTTATAGAACATAGAACACAGTTGTCACTAATCAAAAGCCACATTTCTACTATTCTCCGATATATTTTTCCACAGATTGTACCAAAAACGATACACCCATTATGCAATATGAGATTAAATAATTTCCATTTTGGAAACGAGAACTCCCTACGTTCCATTTCGCCAGGATTTCCACAAAAACGGGGCGCGCGTATTCCATTGATAACGACCCACCTCTCCGATGGCTTTCCCTACGCACTCTTCCTGCCCAAAAATCCATACTCCCTCCACACACATCTATCCATTTATCCCCGAGGGTTGGGGTAATGATCCGTTTAGCGTGGCCGCCATATCTAAACGAGCGTCTTCGTTCTGCACGCTGCCCGCTATCAAAGGCGATCTTTCCCATTACTGCTTTAATTTAATCAAAAGAAATCCACGGACGACGCCATTGCCGGCCGGAGTTTAACCAGATGCGATCGACCCTTACGCTGCGGCTTATATCTTTTGCGGCTAGGGATCGCCTAGATCTTATCGGGCCGGACTGTAACGGGGGCCGCGTAATTAAAACGAGTCGAAAAGCGAAGTTTTCGGCCACAGAACGAGCGAATATCAGCTGTCTGGGTTTCCTGTGTGATATAACTGGAGTCATGTATGGATGTGCGTAACTGCGATAATGGATCGTAAGATATAATGTGTGTCGGCAGTGAGGGACTGTGTTTGGTTCTGATCATGATACTTAGTTTAGATAAGTCTTTTTAGGTTAGATGCACATCATAAACCGGATAGCGACATACGTATTTTGGGCGAGAATGAACTGTAGTATGTGGTAAGTATGCACATCCGCGGTATCTATCGGACACTTGTCGATTGTGTGGTATGTGGCAAATACATTACCTTAGAAAAGTTACACTTGTACGAGGGATGCCTTTTATATTTCGGGAATAGAGAACAGAAACTAATATTAATCATAGTACATGGCTTTAGTGTATTTCAAAATATTCTCCATGATGATCAATAGACGTTTGCATGCGCTTGAACCAGTTTTCGAAGGACTTTTTCCACTCCGATTGAGGTAGCTCCAAAATATGCATTTTGAAAGCACCAGAAGCGGCGTCGAAAAACGTTGACCCCGTAATTTTTGTTTGATGTGCGGACACAGAAAGAAGTCATTGGGTGCGAAATCAGGTCTGTACGGCGAATGACCCATCAATTCAACTTTTTCAGTTGCCAAAAACTCTCTTGTTTGAGTGTGTGTAAGCTCGCTTTGTTCTGGTGGAGAATGATCCGTCTTCGGCGGTTGGTTTCCTTTATTTTTCCGAATACTTCTCGCAAACAAATAGTTGTGCGCCATTCAGAATTGACCGTTCGACGATGCACTAATGTACAGTTGCCACATGTCCGGTTTTCCAGAAGAAACAGGCGACTACTTGCTTCGAAGTTGTTCGTTCACAAACTACTTTTGTTGTATTTGGTTCATCTTGAAAGACCCATACAGTCAACTGCTGTTTACTTTCGGACTCAATCATAGACCCATGATTAGTCATCTGTTACGATGTCATAGACATGTCTTGAAGTACCGTGATCGAATCGAACTTCGTTCGACCAATCCACACGAGCCTTTTTGTGATCGATTGTAAATTATGCTGAATCCAACGCGAACAAATTTTTTTGACGGCCAAATGTTGATACAATATTGAATGTATGCTGGCCCTAGTAATGCCCAAGTATACCTCAATCCCACGACACGTCACATGCCGATCTTGCAATATCAGTTCACGCACAGTAGCAATGTTTTTCGGAACAACAACTGATCTTGGACGGCCTTCACGAAATTCGTCAGTGAGTGAAGCACAGGTATACACTAGTTTTTGAAGGTGCTCATCGCCAAATGCCGAAATAAGTTCATCGATGCACCATTGTGGAGATAATACACGTCCAAAATTGTAAAAAATAATGACACGAAAATTTTCACGAGTTGATTAATTTTTTTTGGCCAAGATGATTTTTTTAAGCCACTGTAAGTAACACAAATATCGATACAGGGGTCAGTTGTCAGATGACAGCTATGTTCATGTACATTCAGATCGAAATTATTTTCATTATTTTCCCCCTCATTTGTAATAATAAGTATTTCCAGATACATTATTACCTTACTCTCATTAAAAGACTTCTTTGAGTCATGTCCTCAATCTTATTTCAAAGATACATAGGCACATCAGTAAGATAGGAAGAACAAGCAATTAAACTACTTCCAACATCGAACATTAAATTAGGATATTCCCAACGAAGCTTCTTGGGTACAATTTCGCACCTACTTACAATGACCAGTAGCACTGAGGTGATCAAGATTTTGAGCAAAAGAACCATATTGAGAGTCTCGAATAAAACCCCAATACATGGGCAATAAACTTACCGTACAAGAACGAACACACCAGCACATCAAAATGAGGAACTCACTGTATTTAATGTTTGAACAGTGGTTAGTAAGAGATACTTTTTAAATGGCGCATCCTGTCCATTTTTACATTTTAGGATTGTTCTCGATAACACGAGTCCAACGAACTGCACTTGATTTCTACATTGTGTAGTTTGCCATTTAGATACAAATCAAATCGAAGTTTTAAAAATCTATTTCCAAAATAATAAAGGCATTTTTAAGTGCTTTATATTAACTTCACTTGTATGTATCTGTGGATGTAACCCAATCTTCTAGTGCAATTTTAACATACTTCTGATTGTTCTATCTATTTCAAAGATTGCATACTCGCATATCTTTTTGGACAATACAATATCCGGGTACTTGCTAGCAGATATGACCATGAGTTATTATTAAAATTAATCATTTGTTAAGGACATGTGAACCTGTTCAGATTTGTGATATGTGATGGCGGCGCCAGTACCGACATCTGTGCAAAGAAACTGGTAGAATAATAGTAACGTCATTAATAATTCTACCAATGATTGTGTATATCCCTCTGTGCAAAATTTTTGTAATATATGTTTAAATAATAAATGCTTTTCAGTCGCTCCTTTGTTCAGAGTGTTGACACGAGATGGCCTCAATGCCCAGCCCATATCCTACATCTGACAATCTGCGCAAAACAATGGTGGAAAAATAATAGCAATATTAATAATTTGAATAATTTCGAATTGGTGCTTCCGTTATTACTATTATTATTGTCAGTAGATATACCAAACTATCCAGCACAGATTTTATGCGACGTTCCTTTTAGAAAAACTATTATTTATTGGAGTATTTTTGGTAGGTTCGAAAGTTACAGAAATATGTTTGCCAATAGACGGTATATTGTAACAGACCTTAACTTAAATTGAAAGCAAAAGGCAGGAGTTCCTTTGTCCTTTGTGGTAAAACATGTCTATATGATAATATTTATTATAGCTACGCAGGTCAATCAGGTTAGCGGAAGAGATATATTAGCTAAATAAAATATGTCAAACAACATGAGTACTTGTGAAAAAGTTGAAAGTGAGGTGTATATTATTCGATTGCCAGATGGCAGTGACAGATTTACAATACATACGGAGGGTTTGAGTTCAACGCATGTTTGTGGAGATGGTATATTAACTTAGGCAGTCAATTATGAGTTATTTTAAAAAGGACATAGCAAGAAAGTAAAATATCTGTTTAAAAATATATTGTATTCAAATAAGTAATAACTGTGAGAGTGAATATGAAGAGGTGCACGTTGCATAAATGAAGCGACCGATGTATTTACGAAAACCTATTCATGGTGACGTCACACATCAGCTCTGCGGGCTTATTTTTTTGGTGGTAATGCCCGGTTTCAGACTTTCGCCTAGCACTACATATGCTTATTGTTAATGCAATTAACTGATAATAAAAGCTGACCAAACAAAAGTTCATACTCGATTTTAAACAAGATACATTCGATCTAAATCCATTACAAAATCACCGCATATTTACCGCTTTTCAAACATTGCGTGTATGTACAAACATATTTGCATCCACTCCATCCCGATCGGGACTTTTCCGCTTTTCATTTTTTTCCAATCGTCAGGGCACGGACACAGATGGCACTCACAGATCGCCAGACAACGACCGAAGCTATAAATTTTCAGCTGGCGATCGGAATTGTAGAGACAAATAGGTCAGAGGCGATAAAAGTCCGATCAGACGATCGGCAAACGTCGCCTCTTGGGATCGCTTTAACTGGCGCTACAACTGTCCAACTACGCAGGTACTCGAAATATTTTCATCACGAGCGAACACCGCTTGCCAGGTTCGGGAAAAATTAATATATTCGCCGAAATATATCATGACGACATTTACCCTTGGCCAGATTATATAAATACATGGCGCATTATCAAGGAGCGGGATGATATATTGTCGTTTCGTAAAGATTTTATGAAAAAACGGAAAAGAAAAAGGAGAAAAAGAGAAAACCCAAGTCAGACAGCCCGGTCTTATTATTACTTTCTTTTCTCTCCAGAAATGGACGATTTATTTCTTTTAGGAATATTTGCATTTCCAATGGCTTCGCTGTTAAGGTAACGTGTATGGTTGTATTCAAAACATCTGCATGTCAGTAAATACACGCAGAAGCCCGTTAAATTGAAAAGCATTCCTTTCTGGTGTGGTATGGTATGCGTAGGTACGATGTAATAAAACAAAATATATGGAAATGCGAACACGAGTAGCACAAGAAAAAAAATATAGGATTTAAAACAAGAGAAAGAGTATACAGGCCGAGATAACGCAGTGGTAAGAGCGCTGGGCATATGTGGGGGATGCCGACGCTATGAATCTCCGTTGCGGCAATGGATTTTTATTTTATTTCTAGGTCGGTTGTAGCAAGGGTGGTCGGTATCTCTTCCGGCACTCTTCACTGTTGAGGATAAATTAACACTGCTGCCCTCTTGGGGCGAGGAGAGGCAGTAACAAGCCATACACTGAACACACACACACACGATCCATACTCACACTTACCTAATGTAGAGTGATACAATAGGCCTCAAGGCCGTAGTGCTGAGTCTCTGCATTAGGATACGAACAACAACGGCAAGAGTATATGGATTTGAAAAGGTGTCAGTTTGGGAATTACAATAACGAACGATGCTCAAGGAGGACATGGAATAAATAAAAGAATTTTAGAAAGAAGTAGAGCTGTGGGTTAACGAATTAAAATGTTAAAAACAAGAAATATATCTGCAGTGTTCAAGATCTGAAACCAGTAGTGATACATGCCAGCGAGACATGGGCAGTGATCAAATAAGATGAAACAAAATTAGAAATATGCAAGAGGAAGGTGTTATCAAAGATCAAAAGTGTTATCAAAAAAAATCATCGGTGTTATTCCACTTCCGCCTTAACCAGAGACCCTACATCTAATGCTTTTTAATTTTTATTTTGGTTCTAGTATTTTCAGTTCAAACAAATTGGCAGAAGGACCATATTTGAGAAGCCAAAAATTACACAGAGATTCCTACAACGACCGAGATGGCAAGGACATAAAATTCTAAAGCCGAAACATAGGCTGGTGAGAGGATGCAGTATAGAAGAGAAGAAGTTCGTCCAATGAAAGAAGTGGTTACAGTAGGTTAAAATGGCGTAATAAGAATAAACGATTGAAGGACTTCCAAGACCTGGGTAGAGCTGGTACGAGGGATGCCTTTTATATTTCGGGAATAGGCGTTCCAGGTGCTGCCACTTGAAAACTGACGCCTGTATCGTAAATTTCGGCCTTCTTGACAGTATACGTACTCAGAACATTTTGACATACAAGCGTCATTTGTGTTACTTACAATGGCTTTAAAAAATATCTTGGCAAAAAAATGGAATCAACTCGTGCACATTTTCGTGTCATTATTTTTTACAATTTTCGACGTGGATTCTCTCAACAACAGTGCATCGATGAACTTAATTCGGCATTTGACGATGAAGCACCATGAAAAACTAGTGTATACCAGTGGTACGCCGAATTCAATCGTGACCGTGTTTCACACACTGACGAATATCGTGAGGGCCGTCCAAAACCAATTGTTGTTCCGAAAGACATTGATGCTATGCGTGAATTGATATTGCAAGATCGGCATGTGACGTATCGTGAGATTGAGGTATCCTTGGGTATTAATGGGACCAGCACACATTCTATATAGCATCAACATTTGGCCGTCAAAAAAGATTGTTCGCGTTGGATTGCACATAATTTGACAATAGGTCAAAATAAGGCTTGTGTGGATTGGTCAAACGAAATGCTCCAAAAATACGATCATGGTACTTCAAAACATGCCTATGACGTCGTAACAAATCATGGATCTATGAGCCTAAAGTAAACGCCAGTCGACTGTATGGGTCTTTCAAAATGAGCCAAATCCAAAGTTGTTCGCGCAAGCAGCATATCGATTTGCTTCGAAATGCTTCGTTCACGAACAAATGTTTCGCTTGTTTCTTCGAAAAAATTGGACATGTTGCAAATGTACCATTGGTGCAAAGTTGGACGGTCAATTCTCAATGGTATACATTCATTTGTTTGCGAGAAAAATAAGGGAAACCAACCGCCGAAGACGGATCATTCTCCACCAAGCAATGCGAGCTCTCACACATCAGCTCAAACAAGAGAGTTTTTGGCAACTGAAGAAGTTGATTTGATGGGTCATCCGCCGTATAGCTCTGATTTGGCACCCAATGACATTTTTTGTTTTCGCACATGAAACAAAAATTACGTGGTCAACGCTTTACAACGGCCGAAGCAGCGGTTGATGCTTTCAAACTGCATATTTTGGAGATACATCAATTGGAGTGGAAAAAGTGCTCCGAAAACTGGTCTATTGATCTTAATGAAGAATATTTGGGAAAACAATAAGTACTATGATTAATTTTAGTTTCTGTGCTCTGTTACCGAAATAAAATGATAAAATTCATGACAAAGAAATCCCACATACAAAACAAAACCAATCGGTTCTGATCATTTTGTATTCACAAAATTTCTTTTTATTTTTTCTAATATAGGTAGTAGAAATTTAAATACAGGGAAAATGTTTTTGGATAAAGAGAGCACAGAAATATTTGAATATTTGAGATTCTCCTACAAAAATGAAAGTAAAATCTTCTTTTCGTTCTTGGTATAAATCTTTGAATTACAACAATTACTGCAAACATGTGGTGTATTCCAGCATAATACATGATACAATTCCATGTTACATTGCAACATTCTCCCGGCATCGTTCTATTCGCAATGCAATTTATCATTGTTACAGCTGTTTATCACTCGATTTTCAAACCTAAGATGAATCTCCTCTCACGCTACACATCTCCAACTTCCTTCCATCTCGCGATGTGCCACATCGTCACTGCAGATTACTTCCGTAAACTCTTCCATCTCTACACAACGACGCGCGCGGCGCTCCAAGTTTGATTTATCAAAGACGGGGGAAACGAATTACTCCCCGGGAACGTCACATCAGTACGGTTTTAATCCGCTAGACGGCGCGCTGCAATGGAGAAGATCACAGGCTCTTCCTTCTACTGTCAAACTTTATTTCGTAATTGCATTATTGTCGTCTGGTTTGCAAGCGCATTCATAGTAGTTGTAGTCGACAGGATACACTCGGACGTTTAATTAAATTCTTATGGATCAAATAATAAAATAGCGATACGTGTCCCGCCAGAATAAACAATTTCGGCTATTGCCACTGTTGCCACTTGTTGGTATTCAATGCCGGTGCGCCAGCTCTAAATGGGGGAATTTTTATGTCCAGCCCGACTAATTCGCGTTTATTAAAGCGAGCTTTTCGCTCATGGTATTCCTTTTTCCCGATGCCGAAAGCCCCCGAACGAGATAATCTTCTTTTGTTATCGGCTGTGTAATAATTGTTTTTGTCGGCATTTTTTCCAGCGGAATTTGTCCAAAGTTTGCGCCGCACAAATACATCTACACACTACATATGCACATAGATATTACGAGAAGAGTGGAATATTGCGTCAGTATACCGGATTTAAATAGCCCTGTTCGACCGAAAATTAAAATCGAAATTAACTACGAATTATATGCATGTAATATGCGTACGTAGTGTGCTCAGAATGGAGAGCTATCGTTTTGTAACAACGCGAACGTCCATTGACCACCAATAATTCGGTGATTACGAATAAATTGAAATGCCCAGGATTGAAGTGGATTGTTTCCTGTCAAATAGGTACAAAATATCTGTTTTAAACACTCGATAAAGTATGCTTCAACGATTTATGTATGTAGCTTCGATGGCGAACTATTTTATATCAGCTTTATATTTTTTTTATAAAGGTAATATCAAAGCAGTTTCGCTTGCTTCTTCTTAGTATATTGAAAGAAATTGAAACGAAAACCGTAATTTTTTGGTAGCACAAAAAAATAATAAACGCAATATATCGGAACACTTCTCACCACACATTGTGAGGTGTGATCCGATATATTGTGTTTACTATACTGCCCCATAGACCTTGTAATCTGTACAAATCAATGATAGCAGTTATTACGAAGCACATATCAAGCCACACAGCTGGCAATGTTATAGCCGAAATTCAAATCTTAAAAGCGCCCTCTCTGACTCTGGGAGGGCACTAAAATACAAATTACAAAATTGTAATCACTCCAATTGTTTATCATATATTGCATCTTGACGCAATTGCATCTATTTTAATTACAATGTGGTACGGAAGGCAGTGTGTTATCGTTCAAAGCAGCTTCCTTTGATTTTTTAGTACATATTGTAATGATTTTTCCCGACACTTTCTATTTTCTTATTAGTTCTTTTATTATCCGGTTTGTCTGGAGTATAGCAGAACTCCCGTACACTTTCGTTTTGATTTATTATTTATTAAGCATTGATGCATATTAAATTGTTAAATGTGTATATATCTCTCTTGGTCGACCGAGAAGGACTTTACACTTTGCCAGAATAAGTAATATTATATAAATCCAGCAGGGGGGAGATAATGGGACTAAGTAATGTTAGAATATCTAATTTTTAAATACATTGTGAAATACATTCTGATACATAATACAAAGAGAATTTTGGAAGGCTTCTAAAATTTAACATCACGAAACCATTCAAAGTATCAAGCGAACAAAAAAACACAAGGGCAGTTCCTAGAGGCGATATTAGCGATATTAGCGATATTCGAAGAAGTCAAGGAGTCAGCATCCTGCATTTGTGTGACCGGTGCAGGTGTGAATTTGTAATCTCTATTGTACAAGGCCACGAGTGTGATCCAAGTAAATAGGACTGTGTTGTTACTATGTAAAGAATCATATAGCAACGAAATAATTGGCCCGTCGCTAGGCAATGAAAATAAATAAAGCATCAGAAACGTCAAGTAACAATTTGCGGTAGCTAAAGTTAGTATTGAAATATGGTGGTAAATTGTGAAGAACGGCTAAACTGGAAGAGAGTGGGGCGCATTTCATTCATAGAGTGGGGTAACTAAACCTTGCCAAAATTCGTTGTCTTCTTTTATATAATAAATTATTTAAAATTCTGCTCAGAATTCTAATCTTTAAGCTTTTGAAATTCGGAATTTATTTTTTGTATATGTCAAAATTCACTTATTAAATTTAACCTATCATATTATTTTGTTGCCTAGTTACATCAATCTGATGTAATAGATCAAACCGTACAGAAATTAATAAAGAAAATTCTCATCACATGTGCAGTTATGTTTTCACATTGATATTAACGTCAAAGTCACATTTGACGCATTGCAGTACACTCACAATGAGCACGTTAAGGTTAGAATGAATACATTTAAATTTCAAGTGTTTTTTTCTCGAAGAAACGCTCGGACTGGTCAAGTTTCCGTTTTTGGTTGCCGTTTTTCTGATGATTATTTCATATGTACAGGTTGACCCAAAAACATGTCATGACAGCCTACTTTTTTTCATGGAAACACCTTTTTTTATTTTATTTTTAAATTCTACGTCAAATTCTCAACATATTTTCTGTATCATGTCTTATATCTGCATTCAACTGTTTTGGAGAAAAATGCACTGAAACTTGAAACATCAACATATTATTATTTATTTAGAAAAAGCAGTAAAACGCAGTAAAGAATAAAAATTATTTTATCAAATGTTTGAAATGACCGCCACCAACTTCCTCGCAGTATCCGAGATGATATTGAAATTCCTGCAAAATGTTAAGTTCTATCAATCTAATTTCGCCTGTTATACTATTCTTTAAGTCTTCGATGCCATTTGGTCGGTTAACGTAGACCTTACCATCAAGATAACCCCACCGAAAGTAATCTAAAGGGGTCAAATCTGGAGATTTGGCCGAAAACTCAATTGGACCCCGTCGAACAATCCATCGTCCAGGGAAAACCATATTAAGGTACTCACGCACAGGATGAGTGTAATGGACCGGTTCTCCATCTTCCTAATGGAGACCATAAGAAATCGTTTCATGAGTGAGGGTCATTTGGATCGAGGTATAAATATCTGTCGTCGTTTAAGTTCCCATCAAATAAAGAACGCCTTAAAATCTTGTTTTCAACAATGCCGACCCAAACATGAACTTTTTGAGGATATTGGCTATGACATTCCATTATCCAGCAGGGATTTTTAGCATCCCAATACCGACAGTTTTGCTTATTTACACCTCCATTGAGACAAAACGTTTCCACATCAGAAAATACTATTCATTTTGGAAACTGTGGATCGTTATTGCACAAATTCATGAATATCTCGCAAAATTCAAGTCGCCTGTCGTTGTCATCTTCATTTAGGTCATGAACCAACTGGACTTTGTGAGGATGCCATTTATTTTGCTGTACATACTTTAGGACGGATATCTGGCAGATCTGATTTCCAAAGCAATACTGCAATCACGATAGTTTTTTTTTGTCTTCGTGACAGTAGATTGACACGGCTCTCTGTGAGGATACTTTTGGCATTCAACATTTCGCAAATTTCCTTTTGGGTGCGCATCCTGTCTCCATAACCAGTCATGATGAGTAACTCTATTCACACCCCTTCATTGAGACGTACCATTAAAAAAAACGTATCGTAATAAGTTTTGCCAAGACAAAGTCACTTAAGATATGACTCAACTGTCACTGTCAGCAGTATGACTCAACTCAAAGTTTTATTTACATAGTTTAAGTATTTATGTTCAGTTTATCTTTTTAGGCTTATAGTTTGTTTCGAAAACAGTTGAATTCAGGTATAGGACATGATACATAAAATATGTCCAAAATTTTACGTAGAATCTAAAATGAAATAAAAAAAGGTGTTTCCATTGGCGTCACATCATGTATTTGGGTCACCCTCTGTACAGGAAATAACCATCAGAAAAACGGCAACTAAAATCAAAAATCGACAGGTCCGAGCGTTTCTTTGAAAAAAAATATCTGAATTTTAAATAAATTTATTCCAACCTTTACGTGCTCACTGTATATTGAAAGAAATTGAATCCTGATTTTTCAAGACACAAATCAATATATATATATATACAGTGTGTCCCAAAAAGTTTTATACAAATAGAGAAAAAGTGTATCTTACATTTCACAAAAAAATTTATTCTTGATAAGAAACTCTGCATGACTTGTAGATCCATAATTAAGTAAAAAATTTCTAAACATTGGCTGGAATACAGGGAAAATCAAAGTCATGATTTGGAGTGAGAGTAAAATACGTTCAAACTGTAGTGGAGAGCAAAATGTTCATTGAAATTGTTATTAAGTA
>JARFOC010000273.1:130517-153571 GCA_031763485.1 Osmoderma eremita | reverse complement strand
CATGTTATGTCGCGAGATACTTCAAAGTCATTTTAATAGTCGTAATTACGTTCCCAGATACCTATTGTGCTAGTTGGATAGTGGCCTTCCGAATGCTAAATACACTTACATGGCTGATGTGTCGCAGACCTTATTACAAAGCGTCCAAATGGTGGTACCGTAATTTATACAACAAGTTAAACACAATTTACTTTACGTAAGCGATTTTCGCAACATTTTATGACCGTTTAAACAACTCCTGCATAAAAAATTCCCGCATCGTTTCCTGGACAAAGCTAAACAGTCCACTGCAGTAAAAATTCCACTCCAGCATCGTGAGTCGCACTCGACCGCCACGTCCCGGTTTGTTTTATATGACTTACACATATAAATAAAATATATTGCCCAGTAAAAAATTCAGACGCGTCGGGGTAGTAGCAGCCGAGTCATGGCTAGTCATTTATTGAGATCGTATCCTTGTTTCCGCATTATACTATTTATACTTTAATTTAATGGACACTAAAGACACCCCATAAAAAGGGGAGAAGGAGACGGCCGGAGTGGACAGGAAAGAGAAGGGGACAGGATGGCTTTTCCACCATAAGCCGCCTCTTTTCCGGGCAGAGATAATAAAACCGGCCACATATTGCGGATCAGGGTAAATTATGGCTGTAATTAACGATATATATATATATATGGGAGGAGGGTAGATTGGGTAAGCGAAATATCGATGTTGAAATGAAAAATATACATTTGTTGTTGGTAATGCGGTGCCATGTCGATTTAATGGCCCTAAAATATATTGGAGTTGGAGTTTGCCTTCTGTGTAGGTGGTAGAAGGTTAAATATTACCGTTAATGGAAATAATTGGTGAAGCTAGTGGGAACAGTTAGAATATAGATAAAAAGAATCAACTCTAATCCGCATTGCAGATACATAAAAATAGCTAAAGAAATTGATTGACGTGGAAAACTTCCGATACTTAAAATTTTTAATTCCTTCGCCTTGTCCTTGTCGAACGTCCAAACATTACTCAATTTTTTTTATCGAAAAATAATCGGTGTTAACAACCATTCAATTTTGCCTGTAAATTCTGTAAATCTTAATATTTAATTATCTCAAAATTATGTTTTTCAATTTGGATCGAAATCAAATTTTGACTGAACAGATTTTTGAAGTTTAGTTGTGGCATATTTGGATTACACCTGGCAGTTTTCCAGGCATAAAGTTGCAAAGCATCCAATCATATGTCTTTCCGAAGTTTTCAAAAATTCCATTTGGGATTTGTTGTAACTCCGTTGACCTTCCCCCTTCCATTTTTGAATCTTATTAATGTCCAATAGAACAGCTTAAGGAAGTACCATGAACAAACCTTGGGACCAATTGATGCCTATGATGGTGAATACAGAGGGCTGTGGAATCACCAGGCAATACAAGAGTTGAATGTTCATGACATAACAGGATTAATAAAACCAAAAATAATACAATTGCAAGAATATGTTTGATGAGCAGGCTCAACGGTTATCTAAAGAACAATGTTGTAATGGCTACAGACGGAAAGAAGAAGGAAGGCTGACAACAAGGTGGTTGAATGCTGTGGAAGAAGATCTGTAAATGCTACATGAAACACAATGGAACACTAACTCTTGGTAGAAAAAAGGACAGGGAAGGTAATGCCATAAGTCGCCCTTTTCTCACAAGAAATGAATTATTTAATATTCTGTTATTTAATGTTCAAGAGCGTAAGGAAACAAGGAGCAAAGCTTATAAGATGTATGCAGCAATATTTATATGTCTTTGTACAAAGGCAATACATATTGAAGCTGTCAGCGATTTAAGCACTGATGCATTTTTGGTGCTTTCAAAAGATTCATGGCAAGAAGAGGAAAAATCTCAAATTTGTATTCGGACAACGCTATCAATTTCACTGGAACAAATAATGAGATTAAGAAGCTCTTATTCGCTTCGCAAAATTGTCAAAATAATTTCACTCAAATATTCTTTGAGAGCAACATATGCTGACACTTTGTACCTCCTCGGAATCCACATTTTGGTGGTGCCATCAAGTTCATGAAGCATCACTTGCCACACGTAGCTGGAAATGTTTTTCTAACATATGAGCAATTACAAACGTTGTTAATTCAAATTGAATGAGTTTTGAATTCCAGGCCCTTAACCCCAATATCCAAATGATCCAAATGATTTTTCTTTTCTCATACCCTCTCATTTTTTTATTGGGGATTCACTATCTGCTATCCCTTAGCCAAATCTATCACACTTAAATCTAAATCGGTTATCTCAATGGCAACAAGTCGAGAAGTTGAAGCAGCATTTTTGAAAACTGTGGGATCAAGGGTACTTATCTAAGCTCTAACAGCGTACAAATTGGTCAACTACAGCAAGGACCAGCCTCTCTCCTGGACAGCTTGTCATCATCAAAGAGGACAATTTACTTCTCCTTCGTTGGGCCATTGGACGAATTGAAGAAATGCATCCTGGTGCTGACAGTGTAGCGAGGACAGCTACAGTGCGCATAAAAAATTAGTTAGTTAAAAGACCTTTCGTGGGGTTATGCGTTATTCCTATGGACTAATGTCATTAAAAGTCCAATTTTCGTTTGATTTTTGTTATATATTGAAAGGCAACTCCTTCAAGGTAGCCGGTATGTTTATACCATCAAGGCTGTACTTCAAAAACATGTTTATTTTATTTTACTAAAATCAGTTATTCTCTGATATTAAAAGATATCAGTGCCGAGGGAGGGATGTTTTTGTTTTTTAATAAATAAGTATTATATTATTATTGTAAGTGACAAGTGTCATTTTGTCTGACGGAATATATTAAGGTATTCCATTTAGTAGTGCTTTTTGTGTAAAATATTTAAAGTAAACGTCGCCAAACAAGTTATCATAATACCTATACAGCTTTACAAACTGTGGATGGCGAAAGCGAGAAGAGTCAGTTGTATATCATCAATTTAAACAATTAAGCAATTGTCAAAAATTCTCCAACATATTTTTTTTTAAAAGTAAATTAAAAGCAAATAATTCCGAAGCGAAAATGTCGTTGCCAAAAATCACCATTTCTCCGACTGCTTTAAACTGCTCACGCATCCAATGTCATTTCAACCGTTGAAACGAATGACAGTTCCAGAAATGTCGTTCAGTTTACCACGCCTCGCCTCCTGACTCTCACTCGCTCTCTCATTCTTCAATATCGTAAATTTCGGGGTAAACTCGGGAAATAATATTTTAAGAATCCTGCTTTGAAAGCACATCGTCAATTTTCACTAGAAACTTAATTACGCGGAATTAAATTCCTAAATTAATGAAATTTCAATATTAAAGCCGGTTGGCGAGGTGGGGAATAGGAGGAAGCTTATACACTACCTAGGTTCGGCAGGCACTTCAGTCGTTTTCCGCTACTCTCTCAATCCGTTTGCCTCCCACGGCGTTCGTCGGTCGTCATCGCAACTAGGTAGGTAAGTAGGTAACGCCTACGGGAAATATTGTTTGTATTTACACAACGGGATCAGAGGAGGAAAAGGACGAAGAAAACTTGGAAATACATGTAATGCATACACACCGAGAGTTGAAAGCAAGTGACTCCGTCTTCCTTCCACCTCTCGAATTTTGTTCGTTTGTAAACAAATCTGCGTATTCCGCTAATTTATTTTTACGTCTTGATGTTCCGGAATAACAAGATACCCATTTTGGGTAAAAGGGAGCACTCTCTTAGGCCCCGGCGTGGTTTACGGTCGGTACTGGATTCTTGCCATGTTTACTTTGCGGGGATTCGGGCAATTCCGTGAGATGCTAGAGGTACATGGATCCAATTTAACAAATTCTCTTAAAGATGGAATATTTTAACATTTCTTTTTCCTTTGGCGATATATTAAAGCTATCTCTTATCTTAAATACGTAAAGGACTGAATATGTAATTCGCTTCAATGAATAAGTAATCTAAATAATAATAATCTTTATTTCACCTACGCTTATTTGCAAATTATTAAGCCAAAGCCAGCCACTTGAGTTTGAGTAAGCTTCATTTATTTTTTGAATAAGATCATTAAAACTGGTGCTTCTGTATACAAGCGTAACATCATCCGCATAAAGGGTAATATTACTGGTGTTACTTATAAACTATGGAAGATCATTGATATAAATTAGAAACATGGTAGGGCCAAGAATTGATCCTTGCGGGACACCGCTTGAGACTACGACTGATTTAGAATCATAACAGTTAATAGTAACTTTTTGTTTTCTGTTTGACAGGAAGGAAACGCCCCTAAGGTCATATGTTTCCGTCTTAAACATGATTTACACTACCAAAGGCTTTAGATAGTTCTGTACATAACGCTAACGTGAGATGGCCAGCATCAATATCAAGAGACGTGATTAATAAATTTAAACAAGGCTGTATTTATAGAACGAGTAGACAAAAGCCCGTGCCGGCAAATTGACATAGTTTAACAACTAGGTTGCCATCTTCAGTAACAACTATAATGGGGAGGCATAGCATCCCGGGATAAAATAAAATCTTGGAACATATGCTCTTTACTAGATCGCCAGTGGTATAACACTGAACACAGCGCCTCCTATTATTTTATGATAATAATGATAATGATGATTTATTGCCTAACAAATGTAACAAACCAATTACAGGACAATATAATTTGTGTAAAAGTAAACCACATACACGCTTATGCTTGACATTAACTTAGTTCCAATAAGCTAAACGTAAGGAACCTAATGGTTATAAAAGTCACCAGCTTACCGATGGATATTTTAATTTCGAAAGAATGAAATTAAAACAGAGTAGTGTTATAGGTTATGGTGGAGTAGGACCTTGTTATACGAACGATGTTAACACCCCGTTCTACTAGCTGCTGGGCTAATTATTTTTGAGATATGTTCATCGAAGGATAACTTAGAATCGAAGATTTTGTTCTAGTTTGATGTTCCTTGGGTAGTTTGCCTTGCTCAAGTTTTCCTCGCTCAATCTTTGGAAAATTTTTGTTTGTTTGAAAAGCAAGCGTTGATTGATTTTAGTACCTCTACAGAAGATGCAAGCAAACATTTTAGTTCTTGAGTTGAGATTCTGTGAAAATGTAAATTATTCACTTATTTTGGAATAATCCATTAAGTAGCATGACTTCAATTTAAGAAAGTTTTAGAATGATAGCTATTCAAGCTATTCAGCTGGTTTTTAAAGTAGCTCTTACTAAAATTTATGCAAACCTATTTGACAAAAACAAATACGCTCAAAAAGTTTTTTTCCGTTAATTTCATTAATTTATGTAACCCATTAGAATAAAACTGAGGTCCTTACACGTTTCTAAAAGATAGTTAAAACACAACAAACAAGGGAATCATCGGTATATTCCAGAAATGAATAGTAACACGGCTTAGTAAATTAATACGACTAGTTTGTGGTAAGAGTTCAAAATTGGGGATCCTAGAATCTGGTCGATACCGAATAAAAGTGGTTACAGTTTCCTAATTAAAAACTGAGAGAAAAGACCAAAAGCATTCCTGGAACTCATTTCTAGGAAAAGAGTGCTTGGTTTGTCAGATTTGTGAAAAATGGAAATCCAAATACGTTTAATGTCTGTATGTGCAAATAAAAAAAAAACTGAGTCACAATCACATAAACGTATCCTAATGCAGAGACTAGACACTGCGACCCTGAGAGGCCGTTTGCATCACTCTACATCAGGTTTGTCTATGTGTGTACATGGTTTGTTACTGCCTCTCCTCACCGTAAGAGGACAGCAGTGTTGCCAATGAAGGGCACCGATCCCATCACTGCGACTGACTTAAAAATAGACCGCTGCCTAGTAGATTCGAACCGTCGACTTTGCCACAGAAGAATAGCTCCTTTACCACTGCGCTGTCCCGGCATTTTACAAACGGGAGTACAACGTCTACCTACAGGATTATGAAAAAATAGATATATATATAATACGTGTTTTTCAATGCAGAAAATCAAACAACAATAGGATGTATTTTGGGACAGACTTGCATACATCTCCGCATTCATCAGCGCTTATACGAAAATATTTAAGGAATAAATGCCCTAAACTGAATGTTCAGAATTTGATATGAGCTTTTTTGGCAAAAAAGGGAACGCTTCTGCTTGCAATGTGTTTCGCTGACACCGCTGACCTTGACAAAAAAAATACTATAGGTGAATGATTTTATCAATTATTCTCTTCCTTTGAAGGGTTTAATGCCCACTCCCAGCATATTGGTTCCAAAGTTATCTTCAGAATTGCATTTCAATAGCCACCTATATATGGAAACAGTGACTAAATTCTCGCAAGCTATCCAGGTATTCACAGAGTGAGTGAAGAACCGGTTATAGAAAATTTGTTACCGGAGGAAGCAGGCGTCTTCCGGCTATAAAAATTGCATTTAAATGATTGGTCGCTTTGTTATATACACTGATTCTGAAAGTGTTGTGATGAGTATGCCGTACTTTAGTTACAAGTCGTATTCACTGATCGCTGAGATTATATAGTTGGATTTCTCCCTATCACAGCACGACAAGTCAGTTAATTATATATGGATTAAAGGGCACTCGCAAATGTCCTCCAATGAAATAGTAGACGGCTTCGCTAAGGACGCACGTTGCGAAATTGTAGATAACATGCAGATACCACCTACCGATTTCTTAACATCCATTAAAAGAGAGCTTCGTACGAATTGGTAATTACATTATGCGCATTGTTATGAAAATAAGCCCACCAACTTACCATAAAGAAACAGCTAGGAAAAAGTGATAAAGTAAAATTTTTGGAAAGAGAATTGTTTTCGGTTACAGGGTGAGTGCAACATGGTATGATAACGATGTGTGGCTCCTGTTAGAAAGAGAGGGGAGATTTGGGTCATAAAACTGGACTGCTCAAAGTATGAAGAAGATGTTTCTGATCGAATGCAGGTTTAGTTAAGATGAATATAGAACTACCTGTGTTTGCCATTTTGTTGTGAGTCGTCCGTTCGGCCCCGGATGTGAAACGTGTCTAACGTCCATTCGAACAGCTTTAATTCAAGTACGGTGGAGTCTCTCTTAACCGACACTCTCTTAACCGTCCATTCCATTAACCGACTGTTTCACTAAAGATGATAGAAAAATGAACTATGCGTACCTACACTAACAGTGCTTCTCAATTACTTATTTTTTTAAGAAAGGTTATTTACACGATATAATATTAATGCATATAAATACCCTACATGTAGTTAATTTTGTATACATACAAATAATAAACACGTAATTCTTACTTTTAAAAAAGATTTCTTTGGCTATATTGATAGCAAAAATTTCTTTGATGTAAAGTATATTGTATTGAATGAAAGAAATCTTTCTAGCAGTGTATAAATATTTCATTGGGTCAGAAGTAAGTGTAAATTTTTTGTGATATTGTCCAAAAATATTGGACACACCAAGTAACAACGGAAGTTCTGAAATGAGTCACGCCCTGTAATAATAAAACATATGTCTGGTATTGGGTTTAATAACACTAGTTTTACATTAAACACCGTTGAGATCTGTGTGTATTGTATTTTCATATATTTATAAAAAAACATGGCCAATAAAAGAAAGCGTATAGTCATTTCATTAGAGAAAAAGTTGAATGCATTGGAGTCGCTTAAAAAAACTCCACTCGATCTTAGGGCTGGGGAAACTACTGTTAAAGACTGGAAAAGAAACATAAAATCTTACTGCTCTAGTGTATCAAGTGAAACTACATTTTCAGCGTCTCGATTTACACTGAAGAAACCAAATTTGAAAACACTGGGTAATGTCCCAAGGCTATTGTTTGTTTAACAGCGACACCAAGGTGTGCCTTTAAGTGGTCCAGTAATTCAAGAAAAAGCCCTACATTTACATAGGTCATGGTGATGAGAATTTTTCGGCAAGTGACGCATGGTTAACAAAATGGAAAAAAACGACACACTGTGCAAGTTTTATCGATTTCCGGAGAAAAGTTATCCGCTGATCCATTGGCTGCTATTCATTTTTCAAATTCATTTATACACGTCATTACTGATCAAAATATGGTGTCTGATCGGATTTATAATATCGACGAAACGGGGCTAAATTATAAAACGCTTGCGCGGCAGACTTTTGCTCGACAAACAAAAGGAAATACAAAATAAATGAATTTCCGTTCTGTTAACCGACTGTTTCCATCATCCAATGGTAACCCGGTCCCATCCAAGTATGGTAAGAGAGTCCACTGTACCTACAAAAGTATGTATTTGGCTAATGGTTAAATATCAAGGTCGATAATAATAATAATAATAATATGTGGAAGTAGTTGAATAAACAGTTGCCGATTATCATTATATTTTGGAGGATAGAAGCTTGGATAAGATTTCGACTAATGTATGTTAGTGTATCAGTCACTTGGGATAAGATGAAGACTAAGGTACAATGTTATGAACTGCCAGACTAAAGTTTAAGATTCTATTTGAAAGAAAAGGAAAATATAGTGTGAGATTGGATTCGAGATGGCTTTAGAACCAATTTATTGTTAATATTTGGTATTTTGCTTTTTTTATGTGCAAACTACGAACTAACTAAGAACTTTATAGACCTTTTCCCCTTTCCAAATTCAAGTATATTTGAAAAGGGGAAGGTTTGGATTGGGGTTGAAGCCCTCTTCTGCTTTCTTATTCAATGAGTTGGTAGAGGAATGATTGGTCTCCATTAAGTGTTGCCAGGCAATACCTATTTACATCAGGCTGTTCTTGTGTCCTTGGTGTTAAAATAGAATATAGTAGGTACATCACCCCAATACACCCAGAGTTTCCTAAATATTTTGGATTACTATATCTCAAATAATCTCAAATAATGCTTCAAAATAGATCACAATGGCGTATCGTTTCTCATTTTTTTACATCATGATACACACAATCAAATTCTGCAGCGGCCAGTGTGAGGTTTCCCTATACCTATTTCTTTTCGTTTTCCTGTTATTAATAATTGTGTATTTTAATGGCATATTTTGCTAGAATTAACCCAATTTTTCGCAATAAATGTCAACCAAACAAAATATCTATTGACTTAATACAAAAAAAATTGCAAAATGAAGAATGTAGAAATTTACAAAAAAGGAGAAAAACAAACTTAAGTCACTTTAAGTTCATTTTAGTGAACGTCTTCAAAAAAAATAAGCATGCCTTGAAAAACAGTTTTTGAACAGTTTAATTTTGTCGTAGCAGAACTTACAATTGGTGAGTAAAAGAGTTTCCTTTATAATAGTTTATTAAAATTAATTACGATATGATTTGAAAGTCCGAGGACTATATTTTCAAATGATAAGCAACTTGAATCTTGAAATTTAAGAGTGTAGTAAAAAAAAAATTTTTATGGGAGACTACCAAAACATTTTTTAAATAAGTTTGAATATACCTCAAAATCGGTTACATTTAGGTGTAGGGAAACCTCAACATTTTCTGCTTGGAATAACGTTTAAAATCAGAATTTGCAATAAAAATTATAACTTTACATTTGAAATAAGAAACTTAATGGCGACTTTCGGTCAACCGGAAGTGATGCAAAAGTGAAAATAATTTACTCTGAAAGATGTGTAGTTATTATCAGAGTTTTTGTATATTTCCTTCCCCAACATATTTTAATAGGCCACTCCACTTGGGACCCTGTATATTAGCATTTTAATATTTGTACTTACACGTTGCTTTAGTCTTATGTGTTACTGATCGAAGGCGCGAAGGTAATAAATTTCTGTTAACTGCTTCAACGAGCCCCTCCGCTTTCTTCTTTACAGCAACAACTGACTCAAAACGTGTTAAGTGCTCACTTACCTTTTGGAAAAAGATAAAAAATAAATTTCAAGCATCTTTCAGAATGTACACGAAGAGTTTTCACCGTACCCTATATCATGCGAACCTGACACAAATTCTGTCGCATCCCTCTAGCGTTAGGTGCCTCGAAATCCACTATTAAGGACCCAGTGACGGTTGCGCTTGATTAAAACTGGCCGGCCTACCTACCACCCCCTCGGCTATACCGAAACCAGAACTGCAGGTACAGCGTTCATTACGCGAGACTCGTTCGCCGCGGGCCACTTTCCATATTCGAAGTTAGACGTACGCATTTGGGTCCTTTTCTTACGATACCCAGTTAGGCGTAAACCACGTTCCACTCGTCTGTGTCCTTCGTAGTAACAGACTCTCTCGTTTGTTGGAAGTGGAATTAATGCGCGGCAGTGTACTTTAATCTCGTTACCTCGTTCTCCGGAGCATTTCGGGCGGCCGAAATTTAGAACTCGTTTTCCCCTCGATCTACGGTCGCAGTAAGTTACGTAGCGATCGCAGTAACGCCGCTCCGCGCGAGTCGCCGGGGAACCCGTCGCTATTCCGACGCGAATAAGACGTCGCGAAATCGGTAGGGTACCCGGGGAATTTTCACAATTAAATGGGTCGGAGGATAAATTTACGGAAACGAGTGAATTTCGCCCGGTATTTCGGAAGAAGTTCGGTAGAGAATAGGAAGGTAACGATTTAGGGAATAGAGTGATTCAGAACATAAAATTTACCCAGAATCAATCAACACGTGCTTTCAATTTATTTTTTACGAAACAAGGTTACTGTTAAGGACAGCATGAGAGACTTGCATACGTAATTATATTAATTTAATTTTAGTCTAGCGTAACGTAATTCATTTATTAGAGCTGTGTAATTTAGTTTATAAGTTTGGGAAAATCCATCCTTTTTGTAAACACTTATAATATTATTGGTACAGCGTTATTAGTTGGGATGATCCTTCCTTGTGAGTATTAAGGGTTTTTCCCCAAATCCCTTGCTATTGCTCATTAAGAACACTATCTTTATGGTTACCATTGTTAGTGTAAATATTATTTTGGCCGCATATTGTTCACAAGAAATAAGCTTCCCGCATTTAGTATAGAAGAGAGAATTTACTTGTTTAAAATACTCTAAGCTGGATGTTTCGTTTGGTTCTTCTCTTATATATATTTTATTACTTTTATGCTATTCATCTCATAATTGCAACCACCGTACAGTTTATTAACGCAAATACCTGGCAAAATCAGTATTCTAAATAGTGATAGTATGGATTATGACGTTGCAACTACCTGTTGTAACCTTGACACAAGGCTGACCGCCTACCGGGTATCCTGCTTTTTCTGATAAGTGCAAATGTTTATGTACTAACTGAACGAGCGACAGGCATTCCTCCGACGTGCACTGATAAAGACTAGCCAGTCCGAAACAGCTGCCTGTACGTGAGGAATGCCTGGAACTATACAATCAGACGTGTTGTGTGGTCGCAGAAGTATATTTATATATTTTTCAAATATATTTTTTATATACTTCATCTTTTGGTTATTATTTGGGGTAACATTTATAGAGGGGCAGAATTTTTGTTGGGACACTGGGCGAATACACTTGGGGTAGTGATCTGTATAATTTATTGCATCATGTTAATTTGGAAAGTGCCATCACCTCTCCATTTTTTTTTTGCTTTGTAGTTACAGTTGTCTATAGTCAGTGTGTGTTGTTCTCAATAATCGTACAGTAAAATCAATATTTATTACGTTTTCTGATGTTGGGAACTATTTGTTATTGAAGGTAAGTGTGAGTTTAATTTTGAAACGCCTGTGTAGGTTAGAGTTGTCAGTTATAAGTAAAATTGCTGTAAATGTGTAAATAGCTAATCTATATTTTTATGCTGCTATAACTCCTTGTTTCGTTTATTGCCGTTTTAGAAGCTGGACTTGCTTGTTTTAAAGATAAAACAATGGCGGAAGTCGAA
Organism: Osmoderma eremita; assembly: GCA_031763485.1. Classification (NCBI taxonomy): domain Eukaryota; kingdom Metazoa; phylum Arthropoda; class Insecta; order Coleoptera; family Scarabaeidae; genus Osmoderma; species Osmoderma eremita. Next base: position 141,787 of record JARFOC010000273.1, on the reverse strand, counting down.
AAATCGCTTTCCAAGTGGATGAAAAGGGCAAAGGAAAGAAAAACCTAATTGCCGAATTTATGCTTTGTTTTTCTTTGTTCTACATTAATGAAAATATATGATGAAACTGTTTTTTTCATAATTGTTTTTATATTTACCTGCAAGATAGCAAGCGTTATAATTTATATGATGGATTTTATTATTATTATTTACTGTCAGAAACTGAACAAATCCAATAAACATTATATATAATCGTATACTTGAAATCACTCAACTTGAATATAGAATGTGTAATAGAAACGGTTATATAATTATTGTTCCCATTAAAAATATTTGCCACGTTCTGCAAATATCTCCGGCTCTTTCCACAGACAGCGCAGACTCAATCTTATATCATAATTGTTTTCTCAGTACATTTCAAATAAAGAAACAATCATCTGATTATCTAATAGGAACGACTAAATTTCAATAAACTGCCTATATTTGAGCAAATATGTTACCTACATATTTTGAATATTAAAATGACAAGTCTACAGGCTTCAAAAAACTAAAAAATATTGGCGCAAAGTTCGCAAATGATTTTTAAGCAGGAACAATATATAATTACTCAATATAGCTGTTTCTATTACACATTAGTTATCATTCAGTGGACGTCCAAATAGCATGTCCAGGGAAAGTTTATATTGGGACCTCCAATGGACACCGAGCTAACAGGTCCACTGGACATTCATACAAATATCTCCAATGGACGTCGGAAATGTACCTCGTTGTAACGTCCAAAACTGTGCCAAGCACATGTCCATCGAACGTCCATATGATTACTTACCTAGTTTATAGGACATTCGTTGGACCAATTTTTCGTACAGATTTGATAGTTATTTGGACGTCCATGGAACAAACGTTGGTTATCTGGGTTTATTAATGAAACGTGCGCATGTCTTGTTATGACTAAACAACCTTTGCATGTATACATAAAATTGTATTTTGGAATATCCGTTGCACACACGGCATTTTTATCTAAACACCAATAATACTAACAAGTTACTAATTGTGGATTAAGGAAACATTTTTTTCCGGTTAATTCCTATTTTATTTATTCGGCCAGGTAGGCAATTAAGCTTTTAAATATATTTATTTTTATCGACTGGCAATAGCCCATTAATTTACAATGATAATGGCCTTCCACACGCCATCAACTATACTGTTTATCTATTGAAAACTTTTCGGTCTGTTTACCTGTGCGTGCGTTTGTTGTTGGTATACACTTACTTTCCGGTGTCCCGAACGCAAACAAACAGTCAACTACCACCAAACAACTTGTTGTTTACCGAGCGGCCACCAGTGTGCGCTTACTTAACTTCCAATTAATGATTTTCAGGCGGCAGTTTCTTTATTTTTCTTCTGCTAATGGAACGTTAGTTCCATGAATTAGATTTTCGTGCCTCGTAAACAATATAAACAAGTAAATACATACTATACACGTACACATACACACTAATTGAGTGAGTTTTATAGTGTTAAATGCGTTGTTTAGATTTTTTAATTTTAAGGAGGGTAATGAAAGCCGAAGTTTTACTTTTATCCATGTTCTTCGAATTCGGAGTGATTCACTTTAGTACATAAGCAAAAATAAGTTTTAAATTTCTCTTTGGCGATCGTACACAAGGAACTGCATCCGTGCGTGTTTCTTTTTTATTTAAAGAAAAGAGTGGTCCTAGAACCAAACCCTGTTGCACACCAAGCTCTATAAATACTCAAGTTTGTGTTATGTATCTCACAAATAACCTATAGTGTATGAACATTATTACGTCTCTTGTTTACGAAATACACATTTTTTTCGTTCTCAAAGTCTAAAAAAAATAAACCCTGATATTTTCAGTTTTTTAAAATTTATTTACCAGTGCCGAATCGTTAACTAACTTGATCAAATGGCATTTTAAGGAAACCAGTTACAAATACGCCCGAATTAGTCGACACAAATCGGTCAAAAATTAAAACACCTATATGTACTAGGCAGTTCTTTATTTTGCAATATTTCGAATTTTATTGGTAAAAGAAAAAGTTACAAAAGTAAAAACAAGGTGAAATAAATACACAAAAAAAAATAGCAGAGTAGCTTAATTTTTTGTGGTGCCGATATGGAAATAAAGTTGAACAAAATAACACATCTTTGAAAGCTACAAGTCCCTTTCCCTTACTGTATTTATCTTATTTTTCCTACCCCAAGTAAATAATTTAACAGTATTCAGCTAACAATCAAGTAAGATGAATTGTTAACTTTAATAAAAAAAGTTATAAGTAAAGGAAGATACCACGGCATCTTTTGATTGTATAAGGAGTTGTTTCATTTTAAACAGCCTACGCTAGTTATTGCGGTCACCATCATCTCCTATCATAAACCTAGAAAAACGATTACGGCTGCTAAAAATGAAGATATATAAGGCTGCTACAAGACCGGTAGTTGTGTATGCTTCTGAAGCAGTTTGCCTGACAAATACATAGAAGTCTAAGGGGAGTCTAGGAGTTTTTTGAAAGGACGATCACACGAATAATCTATGGACCCACCAAAACAACAGATGGTCATACAAGAAGATGAAGTAACCAGTAAAGAAGAAGTAATACGAAACACATAATTAAGGCAATGAAAGCACAAATATTAAGATGGTTCGGCCACACCTGCAGAAAAGAAAAGGAAGAAGTGATCAGGAGGGTTACAGATTTTGAAACTAACGAAGGAAAGAGTAAGAGGTAGGTCCAAAGTAAGATGGCAAGATCAGGTTAGTGGGGATCTGAGAACGATGAAAGTTACTAGAAGGTGAAACTAATAGAGAGGAAAACATGGCAGAAGATTGTACAGGAGGCAAGAAACACACAACAGTTTATACAGGAACTACATTCAAGGCATAATGGATTGATAAGAAATGGATCTCTAAACTCCTAACGGGAGTTTAGTTTAAGAATGTATAGTCATAAATATATATGTCTGAATTGTAACGAGATACCTAACATATCTTATAACCTAAGACTCGTATTATGATGTACGGCCCGTTATAATAACTAATTCTTCCATGTTCTTTTTTTCATGTGTCTCACAATCAAATGGTCTTATTGGATTACGGCTTGTACAAATACTTATTGGCTAAACACATCAAGAATTCTTCCAGGTAAATTGATTGCCTTTTGTAACAAACCTATTTCGCAATTGTTTCGATACTGCGCTAGCATCCGCTTGCGGATGTCCAATAGGTGTGTATAATGCTTTGATATTTTTACTGTATAAGAACATATAAATAATAGTCCCCTTTAACAAGCCTCCTGGCTCATAGGGAAAGGCAGGGTGTGGTCTGCCATGGTTATTAGCCATTTCGGTACGCTAGGGCAGTAACGTGGCAAGCGCTACGAGCCGACCGCCTATTATTACCCCAGAATTTGACTTCCAGGTACTCATTTTTTTACAGCCTGAGTCGAGCCGTGGGCGTAAAAACGCCATCGATGTTATTGGCGCCGGCCGGGAATTGAACCCGGGCCGTTCAAGTTTGTAGTCTAGCGACCAACCCACTAGACCACTACGGCACCTTAAGAATATATAAAAACTTTTGTTACAACTGGAATTGCCAAGAAGAATACTCTTTAGAATTTCAATTTGCTAGAAACAATAACGAAGAATTTTGATAATTATTGCACTGCTGCATTTAATAGTAAGATATAATTTCACAAATTTGATGAATGGATCTAATATTACTAAAATCTCGGACTATCGTCGGAGATTAAGTTCTCGAAAATATCTAAAGCGGTCTCTTCCCGTTTCGTGAGTTTCCCTTTTCCGGCTTCGAAAAATGTTACCTGAAATATTCTCGTTTCGGAAGTCCAAATTGTATTTCTTTTTCTTAAATTCCATTTCCTGCGTAAACTTTGCAGAAACCAATAAAAGTATTAAGCCTCTATTAAGACATAATTATTGAACTCGTCAAGGAATTAAGAATTATCTATACATTAAACTTGACTATGAATTAAGGTACAGGTTTGAATATATAATCACTAGCCTAAGAGGTGAAAGTTGTTACGTGATCGTTAAGAGGTTGTTAACGAACTAAAAAGCAATTTGTTGTGAATTTATACTTGTAATTGCATAAGAAATAAATCTTTACAATAAAGTCCACCAATATGGAGATGTTATAAAATATGCCACTATTACAAAAACAAGTTAGTTTTTCGGAAATCTTGTAAGTGCAGTAACGTTATTATTAGGTTGTTTGTGATGGAGATGACAGAATCAAAACGTGTATTCTGGATGCAAGTTCAACTTAAAAATAAAAAACAAAAACTTAACTCTTTGATGGATTTGCATCCCTGTTTATGCTGCCCAGGAGCGATTGTTACTGATGAAGAACAATCAAATATTGTAAGTGAGAAAAGTCATGATTGTGTTCCAGATATTGCAAAAAAAGTGTTTATATAAAGCCAAAAAGAGAACAAGAGAAGAAATGACACTAACATCAGCAAGAGATGATGGTTGCTAAGGACAGGGGTTTGGATTTCGTTATAAATATTCCACATTTTACATCAGTGAAACCTGCATTATATAATGAGCGACACAAATCTCGAGGCATTAACTTGCTTCCGAAAAAAAAACTAGAAGAGGTCGCCGAGTTTATGTTTTGCCAATTATATACAATTCACGTGGTGGATATTGGTAGTACAGAAGAAAGAATAAACATCATTCCTGCTGTATATGCCCTGATACCCTACAAGAAAGAGGCCACGTATAAACGATTTGAAATGAATTTTAAATTTTGAAGTTGCCGCAATTAATGCTTTAGAAGAAGTTTTTCCGGCTAGAGTTATCAAAGGATTTAACTTTCATTTTAATCAAGCCGTTTGGCGTGAAGTACAAGATTTAGATCTAACAAACTTGTATAAGGAACGCGAGGAAGTAAGAAACCACATAAGGAAGTGTGCTCCATTAGCTCATCTATGAGAAGAGAAAGTTATAGATGATTGGCTCGGTATAATGGAAAATTCTCCTACCGATGAAGGCATTGCTAAATTTAACGATTATTTTGTTGATCAATGGATTGTTAATTCTCGCCGAATATGGACTTGCGATTGAGAAGGATGGCATAACAAATTCAGCAGACGAATCAGAAAAGCAGATCCCAATATATTTGAATTAATGAAAGTTCTTTCGGAAGAAATGCACTATTATAATACTGTTTTCTGCAAAAATGTGTGTGCATAAGTACCCCTAAAAGAGCAAAAAAATACTGTGAATTAGATAGGCGGTTAAAAATTGTTGTAAGTGACCTAATTGAAAATAGACAAAATCCTGGTGACACATTGGACAAGCTGAAATATATTGTAAAATTTTAGATACATTTACTTTTGATTTTAATTAAGTATTGCATAATATTGAAATTAGATAAACGATACTCTACATAGAGTTAAAGGTGCTATTTTGTTTTAATTTTCTCTATTTCCTGTAAAATATAAAATTGACGCACGAAACGGGAATTCAAAAACATATTCACTTCCCATCTATAAACTGATCGCCCGAAAGGGGAAAATTTTGTGAATCCCACGAAAAGGGAACGCCCGGAATGGTCACATCATATAAAGCTATAATATCTAACTTTCGTATTGGCCTAACAGGTTGCCCCTCTGCAGTATATTGGTAATTTTTTTTTTTTTTGGTAACTGTTTATTCGATAAAAATACTTAATATCCAAACTGGATTGGGTGTTTGATATATGTTCTCCCATTTCTTCTAATTACAAATACTCCTATCAATGCACGTAAAAGACCCCACCTCTTCAAAATTATAATCCATTATAGCATTGTTTCTTGCTTCTACAGCAGTGCAAGTGTTGTTCTTCCTTCGTCTATTTCCAGGCCTCTCTCTCTCTCTCTCTCTCTTGATTTGAACTTTTACGGTCGATAGTTACAATACACATGTCGTCTGATTATCCCACAATTTGAATAGACGTGTTATTTATTGTCCCTCCGTGGTTCACGTGTATCATTATAGAGTCCAAAGAGCTGAGGTACAGCAGAACAGACAAATATTTATAGACATAATAAAGAAAATCTTCTAAACGAAATCTAGGGGCGACCGCCAAAATATCCAAGACATCGTGGAACCTTAGCGCATTTCCATTTAGCCTTAACATCCAAATTAAGTTATGTAGTAAACCGCTCAACGGCTCCGCGCAGACTAGCTAATTGCATTCTAGCAGGAGTAGCAGCTCTTGCAACCCCGGTGTAATACACGAGGTTTTGCTTCATTACACTAAGTGCACACACATCTCTTTTAAGTTTAAGCGCGAATATACCTAGCTCGTGCCTGCCAACTTTAGGAGCGTCGCCTCGTCGCGCGGATACCACCAGATGGAGCTGGTGCACTATGTGTCGTTATCTCCTGAGACGTATGCTCGTCGCCTTACATCTTACATCAATCGCGAAAACGGAGCAGTAGATATTCAGATGTACCAGAGACGCATAGTGGCATAATAATTAGTAATCCCCGCTCGAATGTCGTGTAGCGTAAGACGCGCATCCTAGCCGGGAACTTTAAACCGTCCTTCGGATATTATTATGCTAATATATGGTAATTTTAGCGGTACACGGGCGGGCGTCTCGTCGCAGTCTAGTTAAGAGCTAACATCGCCGGCTTTTTTTATCACCGCTCCTCTTACAGGGTTTCCACTCGTTCGCATTCTCAATTATCTATTTAAATTTTTAGTACTACTACTTTGCCGTGTATAAAATACGATGTATCTGCGCTAGCCCGTTTGCGTATGAAAATTCTAGTTAATCAAGCGATTAATCTTACGTCGCCAGTCGCCTAGAATGGGGAGTAGAGGCTAATAAATTTGTCACTTATGTTACGTATTAAAGCACTTACTTAGTATATATGGCAGGTTTTAAGTTATAAAGGCATGTATGAACATTGTACCTTTGTGATCGTATAACATTATACAATTCTGAATAAATTCTAGATAGTATCGTGGTTTAATTCGATGAAATACTGGTGTGAATGAAATGTGTGTAGACACGCAAACGGAAATTGTAGAGATTTATTGAGATTCAAGGTGTAACTTGGTTTTTAACAGTGCTGATGCAATTAAGATTGCGAGAAATCCTAACGGTTGCGCCAGTATTGATGGTTCGCGACGTATTCGAAGTATTAAAGCTGTATAATCTTAATCGAAAACATATGATTTAATGATTTACTATCGAAATGTGCTATTGTTAATTAAACTAATATGTAGGCATTTACAAGAAGAAAAATGCTTTTCACCATCGTTACTCAGGAACTATTTTAGTTTATCATTTGTACAGAGTTCAGCATATAATGGCAGATAGACATATCAACTTAATAGTCAATATAATGCAGAAGTTGGGGCATAATGTACCCCTACATTTCCGATGTGACTTCTAAAAAAAACGTTAGGAATTATGGAAAAAACTTTCTATTTCTTCAAAGTGCATAAGACGAGGTTCTTTTTCTTGGTCAAGTTTCAAAAATCATATCGTTCAAATGTTATTCTTGACGGGCGATGCACATATGGGGCCGTCCCTTGAAGTTTTCTTTCACTCTCACCAGCATATCTGGAGGAATCCAAGCGATTTCCTCATTAATGATCTCTTTCTGTTCTTGTATGGTTCAAGGGTCCCCGCCTTGAGGTACCTCTATAAGGAAAAGTGACAGGAGCGCAACTCGTGGGAACTGGTCATTCAATGGTTTCTCGTAAAGAGATCAGTCGCTCGAGCAACATCTCTTGCGAAATAGTGCTAGAACGACCAGCCGTATGAGGTGTGGCTTTATACTGTTGAAACCACAAGTACATCTGTATCGTAGTCCTCTATTTTGGGATGTAAAAAATTCTCCAACCTGCTACAGTATCGGATGAAGGTCGTAGTAACAGTGACGCCACCCTCTTTAAAAAAATAAAACACCACGGTGCCCGCAGAAGACAAGGCACACCAAGCGGTGACTTTTGGATGCGAAGAGGTCGCAGGTGGAGTTCTTGGGGGTTATCAGCAGCTCAGGAACGAACATACTGCTTGTTTACCGTTCCAGAAAGATGGAAATGCGCTAGTATGCCTAATACCGTTGGGAGGCACAGCTGTAAGGATCGCATTAGAACAATCCCTAGGTCTACTCCAATCTTCTGGCCTCAATTTTTGAGCAATTATAGCCTTGTAGGGTGTATTTTAAGGTTAGTGTGCATTTCACCTCATCGTTAGAGTCGATATCCGAAGTGGAGGTGCATGTTTGTCAGCAAATCGCGTTAGAGGCTACTTTATTGACGCTCTGGGTGCAGCGATGCTTTTAGTTGTCCTCACGGATTTGGCTCAGCTGCTTCTGGGAATTTGCGGATCGCGTTGCCCCTAAACTTTGGACCCATTTTAAAATCGTTTACCGATCAGGAACACTTTTGCTTGGATTTAAACCGAAGCGCGTGCGAAATGGCGTCTGTTACACTGAAACCAGATACACACCAAATGTTAGACTGCAACCAAATACACATCATGCATTCCCGCATGCGCTGCGGTAAAAATACCTATAAAAAGCATTCACACATCAACATTCACGACACAGACATGAGAACGCACATACCAGTTCATCATTAAAGTAGTTAAGTAAATCGAAGTGTTTTTTATTCATCACACAAACATATTCAGTCCACTTAGTACAACAAGAGCCTCTGCGTCGCAGTCACAGGCTCAGCGTCAGTGAAATAAGCCTCCACGATGAAGGCCAGTTGTTCACCCGACTTCGACATGTTGACTACTGGAACCTTAACAGTTATACCACATAACGGGATCGACCGCGCCACTCTAACTTGTCAGGAGGGTTCCTGGAAATCCAGAACAATTCATCAAAAACTGTCGGCAAATGTTTGATCCAAGCCGGAAAGAATACTAGCAAAAGTAGCTTCGAGTCCGGAATTCTATTTAGTGTTAAAATTAGTTTTGCTACTGCTTTATTGTTACGATTTCGAAAGGATTGGAATACCATTATTTATGAGTTCCTACCATAGCAAGTCGTTGTGTTAATACCTATATAATCCACACAGTTACCCATTTGCATTTAATGCTTTATCCAAATAAAATAATTCTGGTGTAGCCTATAGAAGTTCCATTAGGATCGTTTGTAATAATGAATTAACAATGGTTCGTATTTGTATCCAATAACTAGAATGGCGTGACGGCATAATATTACTTATAAATGAATCGATTTGTTATTATTATGGTGTGGACGTGTCTTTTCAGGGATAGGTTAATCTAAATTACAATAACCAGCATTATTGAGTTCATTGCAGTATGAACTATACCGGGTTCTTTTCTTTAAAAACACAAAGTATGGGCCTTTCCGGATAATTGACTCAAAACATGTCGCTACCCCTTGCTTCACTATTATTCTTCTGATACCACGTTAACATTGCCACCTTATCATAATTTAAATAAATTATCTACTATTCAATAAAGTTTATTTAATTTGTTATTGATGTATAAATAAACACTCAGAATAAATTATTAGAAGAAGAAATATTTGACATATGTACACTAGTGATACTTTCTAATAGTACGACCTAACGCTCAACGTAGAGCCTACATGCGTAGCATGGATAGTAGACAGCTTATTGCATTAATTGGCTGCCTCGCAATGTGTAAACACGAATGTGCGGTGTGTGTATTTTAAAAATGCCTTAGGTGCATTTATAGATGTGCAAAAAAGCATCTAATATTTGACGTATTTGAGTAGGAAGAAATTTTTTTGATGTTTCAAGTATTTGGAATAAAATAATACTGTAGTCCCATTAAATTGTTTTGAAAGGCAATTTCATTACTTTTTACGGTGAACCCTTTTTGTGGTTGAACTAGGATAAGATATATCGAAATAATTATAAGTATACACTTATGCTGAACTGATGATGCTAATGAATGTGGGGTTTCTGTGTCTATTTTAAAAACTCCGCAGCTGCATTTATGAATGTAAAAGCCGATTGCATCTATTTATTGTGATCTTTGTGTAGACATAGACAGGTAAGCAAAAAACCATATTTTGTATTTCTGGAATCTTTATTTAGGCGAATATATCACAGGCTTATTGATAAGTATTGATAGGCAAGCAATGCAGATAAATGTCGAAAATATTCTTTCTCGAATGATGAGTCATATTAGACACTGACTTATATAAAAGCAAGCAGACACCACAATAATATTCAGTTCTTTATACAGCATTAGGAAAAGTTAAATACGTGCCGCACAATATGATGTCAACAGAAGACAGGGTGCGCGCAATAACAATGTTGGAAAACGGATGTAGTCTACGTGCTGTAGCGTGTGAATTTGGTGTTAATCCCAATACAATTTTTTGCTTAAAAAGAAAATGGCAAATTTCACATTCAGTTGCAAACGAACCAAAAACTTCAAAACACAGAATTTCCACTGCTTATCAAGATACCATGCAATTTTATGCAGAGCATCCATTCACAAGTTGCAAGGAAGTCATTGCCGCTACCTCCTTTCCCGGTTCAGTAACGACGGCAAGAAAAAGTTGAGGGCAAGTGGCCTCAAAAGCTATCGTGCTGCTATTAAAACGGAACTTTCCGAGCGCAATCGTCAAGACAAAATAAATTTCGCACTATACTATCAGAATATGCCCATAGATTTTTGGAAAACGGTAATCTTCAGCGACGCGTCGACGTTCCAAAGCACCCCAAACACCCATACGCGCCTAGTTACCCGTCCCCGTAACTTTAGGCTTGTACCACAATATGTTCATCCGAAAAATAGAAGTGGGCGGCTTTCTGTAGCAGAGTGGGGTTGGATGTCATGCGCAGGACCTGGTACTATTTGGGATATTAATGGACACCTGACAGCTTTACAATACAGGGATATTTTGGAGAATGTTATGTTGCCATCGGTAACATCTCTTTGTGATCAGTTTACATTCCAACATGACAACTCGCCTATTCATACGGTTAATGTTGTCCAACAATGGATTACAGATAATAATTTAAGATTATTAAATTGGCCGGCACGAAGCTCGGGCCTTAACCCCATAGAAACCCAATGGGGTTACATAAAGAACAGAATGAGGGAAAACGCCATAGAACGAGGAGACGGAAATCTAGTGTGGCAACGAATTGAGCAGGAATGGGAAGAAGTAAGTGACGACTATTGCCATAAATTAATAGAGTCTACACCGTCAAGATTGGAAGAAGTCATTCAAAATAACGGCGGATGGACTCATTATTGATTTCAGCATAAGTGTATACTTA
>JARFOC010000273.1:117085-130417 GCA_031763485.1 Osmoderma eremita | reverse complement strand
AGATAATATTGTTGCATTTTCTTTATAAAATATATACTCTCCATACCGTCCGAGTTTCAGGTTGAGTCACTGTATATCAGTTCGCATTTATTCAAAGAAGCAAGATATATTTAATACATATTCACACAACTGTACGAAGTAATTTATTGTTTTTTAATACTGTCTTTAATTGACTCTGATCATCGCTGGGCGGAGATTTTAGTACCGCAATGTGCAAACTTGCGAATTTACCGAACTCCTCTGTGTAAAGTACTCAGACGAAGGATGTTCTTGCTCGTTTGTGCGGCCATCGGCTATTCAATCTCCGTTTAAATCACCAGCAGCGATTACTACGAGAGTATTCATGCAACTATTAACAGCCCAAGAGAGAAGGACCGGGTCTCCCGATGACGCCCCATTGTCTAACTACTAATTACACTTGGAGTGTCGGCGTACTAAAGAGGCGACTGATGATAATTAATAACATCTCCTCAGTCTGGGGCATTGTCGAAACCAGTCCCACAATTACAGCAAAAACGACCCAAATTTATGCAGATATCATCATTAGGGTCATCCAGAAAATCTATCGACGAGGTCTTTTTTCGCCCTCGCTCTTGAATTCGCACTTCGGCTTTTACAACCTGTAAAATTCGCCGCGGGAGCGATGCCATTAATTTCACCTCATTTTCGAATCGTCCGCTTTCCGTGAAGAGGGAGCCATCTCCATCTGATAGGCATACTTGATGACGCCCACGATCATTTTTTCCCGTAAGGTAGCGGGCGGAATGGCCCACGATATTTTTCGTTCGTTCGTCGAATAGAAATTCCAATTTGACAGCGGGAACATATTGCCGGAGAAATGGAATGGATGCGTTGGGAGAGATGAAAGCATTGATAAGGAGGGAGGGACGTAAACGGAAGATCGTGAGAAATTGTTAATTCGGTCGGGAGTGAGGGATATTTTTCTGGTTGTAAGAAGAAGATTTATATCCCCTTTTAACAGAGGACACGCTTTGAAGTTGGAGAAATATTGTTTGGGAGTGCCGATGAGTGGAAAAATTTCATGGTTCAAGGGGGAAAGAATTTTATTTTAGTAGGAGATGATAGTTTTAAATTTAAATCATCTTGTACTTATGTGATTTTGTACAAAACAAACGCAGAAAATGATTTATTGGAAAGAGAATTTTGAAACCAAAAGCCTGAAACTAAATAATTACAAAGAAGAAAACAAAGAAACCGCCAAGGAAACCATACAGTGAAGAGCATAACTTCCAAGATTTTACTTTAGTCGCAGACATTAGAGAGGCCAAATCTTCAAACAAAGGAAGATAAAATCCACTGTGCTTCAGCAAACACGTACGCTCAAACATCTTTTATCATAAGCCTTGAGAAATATAATATAATAATAATAATATCGGTTTATTTGCCCAACAGGCCAAGGCCCAATTACAGGACATATAAAGAAGTACAAATACATATATCAAAATACAATTAGCTAACAATAACAAGAAATCAATACAATTTTATGACCATACCATTACGGAAGAAAGAAATTAATAAATAATATAAAAACTAAAAACTAAGGGCAATTAACTTCTAACACTACCAATGAAAACATCTGCATAAAACAGATTTGCATTCTGAACCATGTGTGTAAGTGGAGCCTTGAGAAAAAGATTAGTTTTTGGAGTGGGATATGTAAATGTTGACACAAAGCGTGACATTCTGGGGACATTAAAGTTAACATTAGACAACAGGTCTGAACAGTCAACAGTACCATTCACAAGTCTATGCAAAAACCGCGCACTATGGGATGTTCTACGCTGAGCCAGGGATTGCATATTGTGCTCATTTAATAGTATATTATAGTCCGTATTCCAATCAGGATAATTTCCAGGTATTTTAGAAGATAAAAATTTGAACACGTTCAATAACGACATTATAAGTATTATAAAATGGATACCAGATGTTTGATCCATCATACTATTACGCGCAGTTTGAATCTCGTTTACGATACGGCATTGGGGGTCGCCCAATTCAGTAATAAGAATATTGAGATTGCAAAAATTTGCTCTTACGAATGTAGTTGGTGTGTCGAGGTATGGGTCATGCCGCCTTATTTTTAAGACGCTGCAATTATTAACGGTTACGTATCTATATATATATTAGAGATTGTCAAATCAGTGATGCTCAATTTATTAAAAATAGAGACTATCACGAGCATTATACTCGATATAGAAGCGTTCCTATATGGGTACCAAAATATAAAATGCTATTCCTTCCGAATTTAAGGCAATGAGTTACAGCTGAGCGTAAGTTGAGCGTATCTTGAAGAGGTTTCCATTAGAAAATGTTTTTTATTCTTTAGAGGAATATTTCAATTTCACAAATGCGGGTTAATTAGAGTAGATATAAGAATTTTGTTGTAATTTTCTATGTATATATTTTAACTATACTAAATTGGTCTACTGGACTAAATAAATATTACTATTACTATAATTCTCTCCGAAAATTTAATAAAGTAGGCGATGACCTAGCGGCAAATGATAACATTTTGCAGCGTTACTTACCCAAACTTACCAATTGTAAGCAAATATTCAATATATCAAAGAAGTTTCTTCAACACCATAAAAATAAGCAGAGACCGACCGCACATTGAAATCAACTGGTGAAGATTTTAACTGTATAAAAAAAAAGCTTTGAGTTGGTGAATTAACTCCTATCCGTCTATTGTCAAATATCCTGCCCAACAAATTTATAGTTTCTAAATAATTGCGAGCAGGCACCCCATCCTGTTGGAAATGACTAACGATATGTTTTCTGCAAAATCTTCAAGATCTGGAGCTAGTAATTCAACACAGCGTTGCCCAGTCATGATGCTACCATAAAATATAGAACCAATAATTTATCAACCCCTTAAATCACAAAAAATATGGAAATTAAAGCGATTTTGGATCTGGATAGTGGATACATGGATCCACTATCAAAGAATTTTCTTGCACATAAGTGGATTAGAAATATTAGATTCGTCGGGATATAGAATGACTTTAAAGTCATCACAACGCACATTACAGAAGTTCACTATTTACAGACACTTATTCTTCCTTCGTACTCTCGTGGAAATAAAGTATGGAAGTATTTTTTCTTATTTGGATGGAATTTATGTTTTCTTTAATAATTTTGACTGTACTTTTCTTTCTTATTCTTCTTCCTTTCTACAAGTAGTAGGTAGACCACTGCCTGTTTTCTTCCAATGCCTCTTCGGATGTAGATGTCCAGCATTCCTTCCGGCGTTTCGATGGCCTGCCCTGATTTCTTTCCCCAATAGGGTTATTTTATTGGCACTTTTCACCAGTCTATCATTGTCCATTCTGCTTACGTGCTTATTCCAACATTTCCTTCGTTCTCTTATCCATTTTTTCACGTCCTGAACTCCGCTTTGTTGCCGTAGGTCTTTAGTCCTGCTTCTATCAAGCAGTGTTTCCCCATTTATGCACTTTATTATTTTCATTTCTACGGATCGGATCATTTGCTGTGTCTTGGAGGTATCTGGTCTTGATTCCGCAGCGTATGGCATTATGGGCCTTATTGGTGATTTGTATACTCTCGTTTTACTTTCCATTCTAAGGTATTTGTTTCTCCATACAATGTCTCCTAAGCAGCCTAAAATTCAGGATGCTTTCGTTATTTGTTCCTAGATGTCACTATCTAGATGTCCAGAGCTTGTTATACCAGCGCCCAAATATTTAAATTGATTTACTTCTTCGATCAGCCTTTGGTCAACCTCCAGCTAACATCTTAGTGGTTCTTTAGATGTTACTAAACATTTGTTATTTTCAGTGTTAATAGTCATATTCAGCTGCTTTGATGATTGATTAAAGGAATGAAGTAAGTTTTGCAAGTTGTCTTCGGAGTTAGCGATTAGTACTGCATCGTCAGACGGCACTGAAGTAAGTATTGCTCATTTTGTTAAGTAATTTTCCGGTGCCTATTTGCATTTCCTGAGTTAACTCAACTGTACTTTTCTCTACGTTCAATTCTCACGTAATATCTCTGATAGATTTTCCGGAAATGTTTCAAAACAAGCTAACACGCTTACTTCTGTTTCCCCCACCCTTCGACGCCAACATAAAGATCCACCACTGTCTTTATAGCTTCAATTAATTAGTTAATGTGACGGAGAATCTTTCTTTGATTAAAACGCAAAATTCGCACACGCACAAAGAGTAAATAGGAGAATAGAAAAAAAGGTTCGTTTGAAGATATCAACTCAACAACTGTTATTTAACCGAAATCAACAACCGACCTAATTAACTTCGGCGTGAACCAGAAACAAAAGTGCTTCTTTACTTTGGTCGATTTGAACCTGAAAATGCCTCCTAGATTAAAAAGACTCGCAGCGCTCATTCGCTTAAATAAATAAAAGCCGGACAAGACGAACCTCTTTGTTAGTTTTTAATGGTCTTGTTTTTTTCTTTCGTTCCTTATTTTCTTTCTTTCTACCATTTCAACGATGGCTGATGTACTTACTTAAGTTTCGCCAACTTCCTTGAAAATAATTTATTTTGTAAATGTAATTTCCTGAGTAAAATACGGATTCTTTCGCAAGAAAATGAAGAATATCAATAAATTTCCCATTATATTGTTTCGAAGATATCTTATTCCACAGCAGCGTCAGATGCTGGTGACAATATTTAAAGAATGTTCGTCCTAAGTAAATTCATCGGATATTAGAACCAACCCAAAGTTATAAGTAAAGATTGCAAGAACTGTGGAACAGCGCAATAAACACTTACTCCTCCAGCACAAAATGTTAAATCCCGAATTAATTAATATTTTGTGCGGAATAGTAATTCGATACAGTGTGTTTATAGACTCATAAACCTTAAACATTTTCGAGAAAATCCAACCAAACTTCAGCCTTTAGAAGGACTATAAAAACTGATGGAATTTTTGTTTTATGGAAACTAAACCATAGAGCTTACTGCCCGGATAGCGCAGTGGTAAGAGCGCCAAGTATCTGTAACGGATGCTGATGGTTCGAATCTCGGTAGCGGAAATCGATTTTTATAAAGATCGGTTGCAGCCAGTGTGGTAGGTACCTCTCCCGGTACCTTTCAGTGTTGAGGATAAATCAACACTGCTGCCCTCTTACGGCGAGGAGAGGCAGTAACAAGCCATACACTTCACACACACACACACACACACACACACAATACACATTTACACAAACCTAATATAGAGTGATACAATAGGCCTCAAGGTCGCAGTGTTCAGTCTCTGCATTAGGATACAAACAAACAAAAACAAAACCATAGAGCTTCAAGAATTTATTTTTATGTAACCGACACAACTTTTGTTTCATGCATAATTCAATATAATTTTGTGAAGTTGAAGCTATAGATAGGTCCTTTAAAAAATCTTCAAACTCTATAATGTGTTCAGTATCGGCGAAAAGATGCATTTTCTTCCATTGCGTTTTAACATGTTGGTTACAATTGTTAGAAAATTGTTGTTACCTCAATCAGTTTGACAATAATAAGTTTATTATCGGACAGTAATTACATTTACTTTTTACAAGATATCCATCTAAGAAGAGTGCAAGTTTTATATTGATGAGTTAGTCAGATATTTGGTATATAAACTTCAGACACCAAAGCTATGCTAAATTTGCTGGTATAAATCGAATTATAGCAGAACCTAAAGTAATTTTAGCGTCATCTACACAACGAGAGCCTCGTATGCATAATTGAATACATTTTGAGAAATTGTGATTTTTGGTCAAAAATTGATAAAAATTCCTTGAACAAATCGTCAAACTTTTTACAATATTTCAATATCGTTCAACAATCTCTTTGTGCGTATGTTTAGGCCTGTTGATGAGGGAGATATGTATGTGCATTATTTGTTCATATCTTAATTAGTTTACCTGATATTATCAAAGAATCTTTATAAATATTTTATTATTCGCTTTTAAAAGCATAAGCAATAAGCCCGCAAGGAAGAAATTTACCCACTCTATAAAAGACGATTTTAATATTAATTTCCGAGATGAGCGTTGCTGTTCCGTAACATAATGGCATCCTTTCGCCAACCTATACACATGGGTACATGAAACGGAGACTTTGCATTCCTTAATCTGTAAAATTGACGTATGAAACCCAAGAGTATTGTACTGGATAATACATTCGGTGTATCTGGTAGACTCTGAAACGAACAGCACGCAAGAAAGCCCCGAGATAACTGTAGCAATGTCTATGGTACAAGAAAGTATGATTTGAAGGAAATGATTTGAAGTAGAAGCTCTCATTGTAGAAATCGTATCAGTTCGTAAAGTAATTCTAATTACATATTATACCTACTATATAAACGAGCTTATGGAAGTGAATTAGAAGATCAATGCTGTAAATATATTAAAAAAGATACACAAACAAATACGATTGATAAAGAAAAATAACAATAAAGGCTATAATATGAGCCCTAGTGAACTGACAAATATACAAATTTCCGCATAAAATGTAACCTACACTGAGGAAACGATCCTTTCATATTTAACAAACCAATTTATTTTGGGAAAGTTACCTAGTTTAATTTTAAAGGATGTATGTAAAGTTAATAATATCGATTTTGTTCTTGATACTAAATAAATTACTTGGGTACCATTTATTGTGGGCTAATATATTTATTTAACAGAAATATTTCATGGTAAGTATTTCTTCAAATAAATTTAATAAGAATATAAACTTTTTTCTATAGATCGTCTCAACTTCCGTATGTCGTATGGGATGTAATAGCAACTTTTATCTCTTACTAACCTTAGTTGCGGTCATTAGCGCTACCTTCACTTCCGATTGCTATGTTGCAAGTCATTTACATGTGTCGGCGTCGGCAAAGTACCGATCTATCTGTCTATTAGCGTCAACTGCTGTCAATCGTTATCGTCGTAGTTTTAAAATATTTTTACTTAAATTCCACGTTAATTTGTTTATATATAGTTGCACAAATCGTTCTTTTCAGAACGCTACAATCTTTTTCGAGCGTGCACAGGGTAATATGGATATTTCTCTTGATTTTTAGAAATTTTACAACCTATACATTTAATTACAGTTTTCACCGCATTAATGAAGCCTGTAGGGTGAAAACGGCGTAAGGGAGAAGCATTTAGTCTGAAGGAGAAGTGTATGATTGCAAATGTATTAAATTATTTTAATAAAACTATGAATGTGAGTGTTGCCACTCAAGAAGCAAGTAAAGCTTTGGGTTACTCAGACCGTACAATATATAATATAAAACAGGAGCAACCAACTAGTTCAGTATCAAGTCCAAATAATCCCAAGAAAAGGAAAGGCATACAACTAAATGACAGGTTACAATCATATGATTAAAACACTTAAGCACCTATTCGACCTAAAGTGCATAGTTTTCGTATACAGAATATGTCACCTACATTAAATGCAATTCTTTCTACTGTAAATGGCGATGATGATCTCCCAAATTTCAGTCGAGCAACTTTACATAGATTGTTACACGATATGGGTTTCCAATTTAAAAAAGTAGGACGTAAAAGTATACTCGTCGAACGAGACATTATTCGGTGGAGGCACAAATACTTACGAGAGATCATGAAATTTATAGAAGAAGGTACAATTTAGACCTTGCTATTTGATATTTATGCAATTTTAATTATTGCTGGTCGAACTATAATAGGTATATACTGATGAATTATGGGTGAATACAGGGCATGCAGTAAATAAAACTTGGACAGACACTACAATTCAAAATTATCGATAAGCTTTTATCCAAGGATTGAGTACTGGTTTGAAATCCCCAACAGGGGTTGTACCTCGTTTTGCATTAGTTCATTGGCAAAATTACACCAAACATGTAAAAAACATTGAAAAGGAAATGTGGATGGTGGATAATTTGCAAGATGACATTGAACAAATTATTATTCATGTAACAGATTCGTCATCATCTCTAGACCAAACTGGTTCATCGAGTGACTAAAAGTTGAAGCAAGACGTGTGTGCAATTAAAATAAGATGTGTGTGTAATTTCTATTCCATAAATATTATTTTATTATATGGGGATTTGTATGATTCCAGCTATTTTTGTTACAAAAGTGGAAACTATTATTTGTTAAAGGATTATATATTTTACTTTAAATTTAATAAATTGTATAATACCCCAATTCCTAAATAAATGTAAATTACGTTAATGTTGAGTAATAATGTACAGCTGATTCGACGATTTGGCAACCGTGTATCGAATTCTCATAAGCTCTGTACTGCATCCGGAGGTTGAGACGATCTATAATAGCTTATTTGAAACTGTTTTCAATGTTGACCGTGAAATGCCTATACATACAAAATTTAATACAATAAATATCACAGTAAAGTATTGATATTGGATACATCAGCTATTTCTCGTCATATTAAAGTATGGACTTGATAATGAAGAAGCAGGTACTTTTTTATACAAATATACCATTTATTTTACTATAATAATTGTCATTTTATATTTGAATTTTAGTTAATTTTCTTGCAACACTGCAGCAGTGTAAAGCGTTCAATTTTTGACACATCTAGAAGTTGGGCTGCTAGGAAAACGCCTACCAATTTGATCGAACTTTCACGATCAGTTTACGACGACCGCAAATGAGTTTTGTTTTACAACAATTCCCAAACGTAAACCGGAACCAGCAAGGGTATTGGAAGATTTTTTATTGCCTGGTCGTTTAAGGATAACGTATTCAGTGCTATTGTTTTTGTATTTTTCTATTCGGTGAAATAAGTTCTTTTCATTATTTGTGTTATTCACCACATGTGAGTAGCGCCGTTCGTAATCTGTGTCGTAAAATACTTGGGAAATTTACTTATATTTCTCTTTTTTCACTTATTGTATAATAGAATTAGTAAGAATCTAGTAACATTGGAGTTTAATGTTTCTAGTCTAGAGTATAATAAGGTTCTTATTATACTTTGTTCAAATCATTTATATCATATTTTAACGAAATTTTGCTCTGGTGAATGTGAATGTGAACACCGTTCATTACGTACAACAATCCTTCAGAAACAACAAAATGTAAACTCCACCGAAACCTAAAAGGTCACGGTCCAAACAGATTACAACAGTGTATCAAATTGTTATCCAAAGTTGCTGTGCAAGAAATAATGATGTAGTTCATACTTTTCTATTAATGGTTTTTATTTTTCGTCGACATGAAACGCCCAAGAAATATCCCGTAAACGAACTAGCTGGGGAAAACGTATCGCTGTATCTTTAATCTTATATATTAAAATTAACCAACAGTGAGCACGGTTGGAATAAATTCATTTAAAATTTAGGTGTTTTTTTCTCGAAGAAATCTTTGGATTCGGGGATTTTTGATTTTAGTTGCCGTTTTTCTGGTTACTATTTCATGTATACAGGGGACCCAAAAACATGTTATGACAGCTCACTTAACCTTTTAAAATTTTTTCTTTTCTTTTAATTCATTTATAAATTTCACGTTCAATTCTGAACATATTTTATGTACCATGTCCGATACCAGAATTTAACTGTTTCCGATAAAAATTATAGAAGCTTAAACAATTCAATTAAACAAACACTTAAATTATGTAAATAAAACCTTGAGTCGAGTCATACTGTTGCCAGCAACAGTTGACTCATATCTTAAGTGACGTAGCGTCGTCTTAGCAAAACTTATTACGATAAGTTTTTTTCTAATGGTACGTCTGAATAAAGAGTGCAAATAGAGATGCTGATGATGATTGGTTGTGGGGACAGGATGCACACACATGAGGAAGATTGCGAAATGTTTAATGCCAAGTATCCTCACAGAGAGGCAATGTGTCAATCTACTGTCAGCAAGATAGAAAAAAAATATCGTGATTTAGGTCACGTCAAAGATAATTATACGAAAGATCGGTTTACGGTATCAGAAGATAAACAGCTAAATGTATTAAGAAAATCACATTTTCCAGACATCCGACCTAAAGTATTTAAAGAAAAATAAATGGCATCCTTACAAAGTCCAGTTGGTTTCTGAACTAAATGAAGATGCTCACAACAAACGACTTGAATTTTGCTAGATAGTCATGTATTTGTACATTGACAACGATCCACAGTTTTCAAGAAGAATTATATTTTCGGGGGATCCAACGTTTTGTCTCAATGGAGGTGTAAATAAGCAAAAGTGTCGGTATTAGGATACTGAAAATTCCCACTGGATAATGGAATGTCATACCCAATATCCTCAAAAAGTGAATGTTTGCGCTCGCAGTGTTGAAAACAAGATTTTGGGGCCCTTTTTCTTTGATGGGAACTTAAACGGCGACAGATATTTAGAATTCTTGGAAGATGACAAAATACCAAGTAATTCCACTTTATACCCCGATCCAGACAATCCTGACACACCAAACGATTTCTTGTGGTATCAGCAAGATGGAGCTCCGGCCCATTACACTCGTCCTGTACATGAGTACCTCAATACAGTTTTCCCTGAACGATGTATTGGTCGACGGGATCCAATGGAGTGGCCGGCCTGATTTCCAGATTTGATCCCTTTAGATTATTTGTTGTGGGGTTATATTAAGTGTAGGGTCTACGTTAGCCGACCAAAAAAGATCGAAGACTTAAATAATAGGATTAGAGACGAAATGAGATTGATAGATTAATTAATAATGTTTAGCAGGAATTTCAATATCGTCTCGAATACTTCCAGGAAGTTAGTTGGTGGAGGTTATTTCCAACATTTGATAAAATAATTTTTACTTTATATTGCATTTCATTACTTTTTCTAAATAAATAATAATATGTTGGTGTTTCAAGTTACAGTGCATTTTTATCGAAATCTCAGGTATAGGGCATGATACATAAAATATGTTCAGAATTTGACGTAGAATTTAAAAATGAAATAACAGAAAGGTGTTTCGGTTTTAAAAAAATAAGCGAGCTATCATAACATGTTTTGGGGTCCCCTGTATACATGAAATAGTCATCAGAAAGACGGCAGCTAAAATCAAAAATTAACGGGTCCCAGGATTTCTTGTAGAAAACAAAACACCTAAATTTTAAATGAATTTATTCCAACGTTTACGTGCCCACTGTATAATATAATAATATAATATAATATATCCCATTATTTCCAAGTACAGTACATGAAATAGTAACAAAAGGAAAAAAACAATAGTTTACAATAAAATCTAAATTTAATTAAATTTGCTGGAAAAATTCAACCAAACTATAGCAATTTTTTGTTAAAAATAATTTATTTACAGCAAACTTAAATTGCGAAAATCGTTGTATTTCTTTAATATCATTTGGCAAGACATTGTATAATTTATAGCCAGTGTATTAAATACTTTTTTGGAATGTTGCGGTTTTATGAACCGGTGGCAGTAGGTAATTAGTATTGTAGCCAATGACGTACAGGATTTGTAAAATCACGCATGTTTTGCTACACAAATTAAAGAGCTTCAACTATGTATATGTCATAAAATGTTAAGAATTTATGCGTCTTAAACACAGGTCTACACGAATTACGCGGTTTTAGACCGTATATTACGCCTAAGACGTGCTTCTGCAGAACGAAAACTCTTTCCGCCGCAGCGAATGTTCCCCAGTAGAGCACTCCATATTTAACTCTAGAAAAGAATTCGGAATAATATATCGTCTTTAGAACACTTATAGCACAACTTTGCCTCAGATGATATAGAAGGTAGTTAATTCGTCCTAGATGTTTACAGACAAGGTCAACACGGCTCTTCCAGTTAAAATTGCAATCGAAAACTAAACCAAGTATTTTTGTTTCCTCACTAAATGGTATAGCAAACTTGACTAACCGCACAGAGCGCCAATTTTCTGTTACATTATTTCTATTTCTGAAAAATACTAAATTAGTTTTATCATAATTGATAATAATTTGGTCCAATTAGTGGCGGATATGAAGCAGGATTATATCTTCTGGAATACGTCAGCGATATTATTAGAGGTAACTGGAATGTTTATATCAACCGCATACAGAACGATATTGTTCGTGTTTAAGTATTGCCGAAGATCATTAATATATATTAAAAACAAAGTCGAGCCCAAGACTGACCCTTGCGGTATACCTATATCCAACTTCGTCGGTTTGATTGACACAAATAACCCTTTGTAGACGGCCAGATAAATAACTTTCTAGCCATCTTTTTTCAAGTCCTCTTACTCTATACCTGTCTATAGCTTATGTAGTAATATAAAGTGGTTAACGCAGTCAAATTTTGTAGATAAGTCAATTGATAAATTTATACATTTATAAGAGTCGTCCAGGGAAGAATATACTACTTTAACTATGTTATTAACAGCAGTGTTAGTGCTTCTATTCGGTAGAAAACCATGTTGACTTATCGTAAAAATATTATTAATTAAGAAATAGTCAATGAATTTTTGCTTTACCACAGACTCATATATTTTGGAAAAGAAAGCATTAAGTAAGCTAATAAGCCGATAGTTATTCAAGTTGTTTTTTTTACCCTTTTTAAAAAAAAAAAGGTTTTATCAATGCAACTTTCAATTCACTTGGGAAGATACCCTTTTCTAGGGAGAAATTAATAAGATACGTAAAAACGGACAAAAAATAATTGTAATTACTATGTATAATGGCCGTAGTAATGCCATCATCATCGGGAGAAGTAGCTCGTTTAATTTTTTTTTATTATAGTAGCTACATCAGCCACAATGACTGGAAACAGGATGCAGGATTTATGAAAATTCGGAATACATTTATGTAATTCATCGAAATCTATGTCACTAGAAAGACTATCATTCTTGATTAGAATATACGCCATATTAGAAAAATGGTTATTGAATGTCTCACACATACCACCTGTGGAAGTGAAATAATCAGGTAATATCTCCTTTTGCGAAAATCGCGATCTTTTATCATTAAATAGTGACCTTACGGCTGATTATCTGACTTTCGCGATTGCAATGTTTGTAAAATCTTTGATAATTAACAAATAAAAGCTGAAATATCGGAAATCGTCGACTCATATCTTTTAGAAATATCAGTCTATTTTTACATTATATTTAATGTAATCCATTGAGAACTAGAAGAGTTATTTCTGTGTAAGTAGAATTTTTCGATCGGAAAGCATACACTGAGAAAAATTTTCCGCTCAAAATATATGGCAATTTTATTACCGCTCTTTCTGTGCGCAAATCTACTACTGGATGTAATAATACGTCTTAGGTTGAAATATTGCAATGTATTCTTACATTAGTTATTAACGTGTAAAATTACAATGTAATTTTACAATGTTAATATAATAGAGGTAAATATTACGTTGAAATATTACCAGCATGATG
>JARFOC010000273.1:98308-116985 GCA_031763485.1 Osmoderma eremita | reverse complement strand
ATATTAAATACAAAGAACGCACTATACAGTTCCTTGAATGCCTCTATAAACGTTGGCGTACCTTCATTAATTAATCGCCTTTCAATAATAACGTAATACTTGTTGTGATCTAAAAAAGGCACACAAATAAAGTCTTTAGTAATCAAAAATATAATATATAATATGCTACCTTCAATGTGAACAATACACGGACTCGAAAAATCAATTTTTTTGACATCTGATACAAGAAGAAATACAATGTTATTCTATGCACTAAGAAGTCGCTTATGCCATACCGATAATGATTCCAAAATGTTTAGTCAACACTGATAACACTGCAATGTATTGGTCAGTTCTATCTATCGGAATATCGTCTATTAGTGCCTTTGCTACAGCGTAGTCTATTTTGGTGAAACAACATTACGTTCTCTTTTGTAATATTTTTTACGGCTAAATTGACTCCTCAAATGTCCCAATGGACCATGATTCACGTCAAAAGGATTTAGAATCTTAAGTGTGTTATCTGATGTATCTACGTTATAATTTTCACGAAGAAATTTCTTTAGGTTTTCATTTGAAATCTTATTTGCATCTAGCATGCCCTCGATTAGGGCATCTAATGTTTAGATTGTAGTTTTAAGTACAATGTAGATATTGCTTTAGTGAAAGTATCTTATAGTTGCACCGGATTTATATATTCACTGTCTGAGTGCACGTAATTTTCATTAACTTCCATGCGCTTCACTGTAACTATCCGACAAATTCAACTTTTCAACTGCATTCGTTTTACAAGATATTATGTCATATGATATATCATGTTTGCGAAACAAATGGCTTCGCCAAGTTGATATATTGTGGTATCGTGCTTTGTTATGTTCACATATACTAAATGGACACTTAATAATAATTCCTTCCTTAATATGTTTAGAAATATGGCTTGATAAACTTCTTTTGATGTGACTGTTTCTGTACAATTCACTACAGCACAAGAAAAATCATTTAATTTGTCATATTTAGTCATATGATTTCGAAAGATATGCATATAAAAGGACTTATATGACACAAATTGTTTGTAACAATTAACCTCTCTACATCTAAAAGTGCAGTGGGGACTATATTTATGCAATGATTGATGTTTATTGTATTCATTTATGGAATTAAATTATTTCAAACAAGAGTCGCATTGAAAGGTTATGTTGTTCATGGTCTGAAATAGAACAAATCTATAAAAATATGTATGACATTGCCCGAAACAATTTCACTTGATAGTTTATTTTGTAGAGTAAATATACGACGAAACAGGTACAAGCGGCCCTTCTATGGACAGAAACTAACAAGAATGAACAGGAATGACTCAACGAAGCTGTGCGCATGTTTTCCGCCTCCCCCGAGAGAAATTGTACATTCAACCGAGCGGAAATTTCCATGACAATGGAAATATTCTCAAAATTACAATATAAAATTAACCCTCTGTTGCAAATTTACGCTAAACAAAATAAATAATTCGCCAACGTGGAAATGAACACTAGGTTAGCGTGAAATCATGAAAAAGGACGAAATTTTTCGACAAACTAGAATTAGTTATACGTTTTTGGTAGTATACTTCCATAGTAATATTGCGCTATTTTTCTCAGTGTATGTCAATATTCAATGTAACACCTAAATAGGGAAGTAAATTGAGTAAAGGTTTTTTCTGGACAATTGATCTGATAAACTGACAGCTAGGTTTCTTTTTGCAAGTAATTAGAAAATTTATCAAAAGTGTTTTCGCAAAATTTTCTTTTAAAGAGATATGTTTGTTCCTGTTACTGATAATAAAATTGAAGTGTGATTGGTTGAGCGCAATGATCCGACAAGCCAAAATCTTCAGAGGAAGCAAAAAAATGATCCTCTTTGAAATTTAATAAAGAGAGTCATTACATTATCAATACTCATACAAAAGAATTATTACTGTATATATTCTTCTCTAAATAAAACAGCTCTAACAATATAACAGTGCCCCCATTTTTAACGGTATGATTAGTTAACTGCATATATTTTCGAAACCATTTCCCTTAGCTATTGATACATAACTCATATCATATCCAGCGGATCATGTCAATATTGCAATTCGGAAACGCCGTTAACGTATGTTGTCATTATTATTAATAACGCAGGTCGGCTGCTGGATTGAAGCGGCTATATGCCTGCTCGTAGAAATAGAATTCCTCATATTTTTTTGGCAATTTTATAGCTTCCAGAATGAAATGGAGATCATTTTGAAAGAGGAAACGTTTTCCATAAAATCACACCTCGTAAGAAAGGACGCGAAAAATCGTATACCACACGTCTGCTTATATTTATTTAAACAAAGAAATCTTGCACAACGAAGATAAATCGCATTGTGTTGATCAATATTACTAATAGGAGTTTAGTTTCTGCTGCCAGCATTGTGAATTATTTCCATCAAGTCGTTCTCTAAACAACACATTCGGAATCTCTCGAACATTGTTTATAATCGATTCCCGTATATACATTCTAACATTTTATACCGGCATATAATTCTGGACTAGATATTTACGGACGGCAGGCACAGATAATGAGCCAATTTATTACTTTCGCTGCGTAATTTGTCTCCGGAAGACTTTGTTTATAGTCCCGTATGTCGTACGTCTTTCAATTTCGATTTTATTATGAGATATGGGAGCGCTGCACTTAAAGTAAACACCCTACACGGTTAGGTTTAAAACGGGCGTGAACGTGGAAGGTTGCCACGTGAAAGCGAGGCATATTTAATTAACGCTAATAAGCTGTCTAGGAAAAAATGTTACCAGATTAAGGTTTATGGTGATAGATGTGTAGTGAACCATTCTGGAAGGAGGAACTATGTATTTATATTAAATACTATCTAGTATATGCTTCAGGAAGACACCACCAACACATATTTTTACTGTTTGTATACTATCGCGTGAGATGTTCGAGTTGGCCCACTTGTAATTTTGTTGTTATTGCTTCCTGGATTTTAGTTCTGCGGTTCAACCAAGTACGCCTTTCTAGAATTTATGGCGATTTTATTGGTCGACAATTTATCTCGGTCTAACAGTAAAGTTTATGCGCTTAAAATTGGGAAAAAACAAAAAGAGATAAAAAATAAACATGTCCATTCGAAAGCACGATACACGAACCCGTAACTAGGTTTTTAGAGTTCTTTTACACTTCTATCTTTGTCTATGCAAATCTCAAATAAAAATAAATATATCCAAAGGGAAAAATTCTGTGTGGATAGATCCAGAGTTCGTGGCGACCAGTTGGACCATCACTAACAATCTAACTAATCATGCTAATTACATCATTGCATTTGTTTATGCTTGTTATGCTCATAATCCACAAGATATTACCTATTGCTTGTCCTTCATTGTAACAATATTTACTCATTGTAATTAATGTGGTCTGTCCTGTTAGATAATAGATATATTATTATTAAGTAGATTGTTGCGGTTCAATGAGCGGGAGGAAGTATGTTTAATAAACCGGAACGATTAGTAGTATATAAATATATATATAAATATATATAGATATATATATATATATATATATATATGTATATAATATAGACAAGGATTGTAAGCGGGAAATAATAATAAAGTTCTGACCTTTTCGCAACACTGACTGAATCCGCAGAAATGTTGAACCAGAAGAAAACACACCCCTTAAACACTAAACTTTAAGAGTTTATAAAGCGCAATTGCACCCCGAAAAATATCGATAGGAATACATGTAATCCGTTCACGACGCGCCACGTTTAACTGCAACATTATCTATCGATCACGGTCGAACTATACTCGGCGAAAGAAAAAGTATAAAACAAAAAAAGGGTCGATGCATGCAATGCCAAAAACCATTGGCAAACAGATGTTTTTGTATGTATTTCCCTGATACCTGTTTAGATATGTATATGAACATGTGTACTTGAAGAGTGCGTATTTATGTTATACAGGCTGATTCATTTTCGACCCTCACCATGCGGATCTGGCTTATCATTGGAGATAGAGGGTAAGTTTAAATTTGGAAAAGTTGTTAAATTTTGTGTTTGTTATGAATCCTAAGAAGAAATAAGCCTGTTACAATGACGTGCGAGATTTTTTTTTAAAGCAAAAAAAACCCATTTTCTTCTTTTACCTCTAGCACTTTTATTCGGCCTTGCAGAGAAAAACTAAAAACACATTCTGAGGGTCATTTTTGATCTACTATCTACTGGTGTACTCGAAATTTTGATATGACGTTCCGATTCCTTCCGGCTATCATCACTTTCTTATTTCTTGCCGGCGCCATATTGGATTTTAACACCGTCGAAAAGAGTTTTTTTTTCTGATTTCAACCATGTATAACATAATGGAATGGCCGAATGCATGTTGAAAAAAACATGTTGAAAAAAGTTTTGACATTATGATTTTATTGACCAGGAATACATATTAATATTAAATAAGTTTGCAATGAAATTTAAAACTGTCAAACGTTTCAATTATCGTTCATTGGTAGAAGAAAAATGTCGTAAACCAAGAAACGAGATATGTTAAGTATTCTTTATTCATCAAGCCGAAATACAACAATAGAGAGTAGTACAAGTTATTTACAATTGTATCCAGAACAACACATCGTACCATTTCTGTAGATCTTGTTTGACACTTGGTCAAGAATGGATCGTTTACCAAGCCCGCGTAGAACCCGAAAGAAAATCGACGGCATATTTTACAAACATTAAAGCAAATGCGATCTTTGGCAATATTTATGTAAATATTGTACTTTCTAGACAAATAATAATTCATTAACATCTCCACGCCAAGTGGTTTCAGAATTAAATTTACCTCAGACTCGAGTATGGAGAACTTTACATCGCGACAGATTTAAATCACACAAGATTCATGTTCCCACAGTTTAATACCTGATGATAATTTAAGACGACTGGGGTACTGCAAGTGGTTAGTGGGAAGATTTTTGAAACGAAATCGTCTGATCAGATGAATCAAAATTTACGAATACTGAAATATTTAACAGAAATACGGAGCACTTTTGGGCATTAGAAAATCCCAGAAAAACGAAGGCAAGGAGACCCCAACATCGTTGTTTTGATGGGCATTTTGGAAAACCGTCTCATAGATCCAGTTATGTATGGAGAAACATTAAATGGGGAAAGATACTTAAACCTTCTTCACACATATGTATCTAACTTCTCAGATAACAATATTCCATTAAATCAATTACAGCATCTCTGGTGGCAACATGACGGCGCACCGGCTCACAATGCGGGGAATTGTGAATTAAGAGTTTCCAAACCATTGGATTAGAAATAGTGGAGTTCTTAAAATTAATATTTGTAAAGATGATATTCCACAAAACATTGAAGAACTTCGAGATAGACTCCAGAATGCCTTCGATATAATTCCTAGAAGAACCATACAAAAGGCAGTTCAAAATGCAGGAAACCGTGCGCGATTGTGTATTAACCAAAATGGCCAGTTATTTAAACATTTATTGTAATTGTTGGTTCATTCTTTTGTTTTTTATTATTAGTGTTATTGTTATTTTCATTTATTGTTACAAATCAGGTGCGAAGCTTACATAAACTTAGCAAAACACACTTCTAGTTTACCATTTATAAAATATTCCATTCATTTTAATTCAAGTTAACATAAACATTACGCGGCGTGTTAAACAATCCATTCTCGAAGTTTCTATCACGATCTAGAAGAATGGTTCGATGTGGCTGGTGTCGTTCTGGATACAATTCTAAATATCTTGTACTCTCTATTGTTGCATTTCGGTTCGATAAACTAAAAAAAAACTTAACATATTTCGTTTCTTTTCGTTAGTGTACGACATTTTTCTATTACTAGCGAATGATAATTGAAACGATTGACAGTTTTAAATTTTATGGCTACCTTATTTAATATTAAAATGTGTTCTGGTCAATAAAACCGTAATATAATTTTTTTTGTCAACATGTTATACATAGTTGAAATCAGAAAAAAAAACTCTTTTTGACGGTGTCAAAATTCAATATTGCGCCGGTATGAAATAAGAAAGTTGATGATGGCCAGAAGGGATTGAAACGTCATATAAAAATTTCGAGTACACTACTAGATAGAAGGTCAAAGGTGACCCTGAGAATGTGTTCTTAGTTTTTCTCTGCAAGAAAAGAAAAGTGCTAGAGGTAACAGAAGAAAATGGTTTTTCTTTGTTTAAAAAAAAAGGCGTCCTTTGTCACAGGCTTACTTTTTCTTCGGATTCATAACAAACACAAAATTTAGCAACTTTGTCAGATTTAAATCTATCCCCTATCTCCAATAATAAGCGAGATCCCCATGGTGAGGGTCGAAAATGAATCAGCCCGTATATTGAAAGTTTACTGATATTGATGTTTCATTTTGAAAAATTAATTTAAACTTTTCTTAAGTAGGTAAATAATGAAATTTAAGTTCTCTACTTGAAAAAAAAATATGAATTTAGTACACAGCAATATACTTATTTTTGTTAATATTATATTTCAATAATATTACTTAAGCCATTTTTGTATTTTTTTCGGAAACGAAAGAACTTCATTGGCAATAGCAGTGTCAAATATTTTATTCATAATTAACAAATTAAAATTAATTTAACCTTGAGAAGCATTTTAAATACCACGACATTAAAATATACTCAAAAGTACGTTTTCTCTCACGTAATTATCTGTTTTCAATTATATACAAATCACATGTTTATTCAAACGTTGATTTAAGAAGGAAGTGGTTGTGTTTTTTTAAATTTTTTCCGTAAATAATTAAGGATATTCCGAACAGAGATAAACACGCAAGAATTTTTAATATGGGAAATGAAATAACGTGGGGCTGTTGGTATTTTGACGCAACGAAGGAATGGCATCCTACTCAAAAGGAAATAACTGGCTTTGATGCCTTAGGCACAGTAATTGTACGAAGGAAATAAACAATCATTCAACCTTGGCGTTTCTTAATAATTATTTACTCATCTGATTGTGAGTACCTGCTTAATTCTCTACAAAGGAAATTTAATATTGTTAGATGGAACAAAAGGTGTATGTATGTAATCTGTGGAATGAATTATTAATCTCCCTACAATACTTTAAGGGAAGCAAAGAAAAACTTTCATGATTATAATAATCTATTGTTTCTACAATCAAAAAAATATAAGGAAGATATTAGATTGTACCATAGCACAAAGCCTTGTTATAATTAACTTAACATCAACAATATGTCGACTCCATTTTCGAATTAAGAAAAAAATGGAATCCACAGACACATTTAATCCAATTTTCTTTTTTCAGTGCTCCATCGGATCCGTTTTAATTAATTTCTAATCATTTGTTTCTCCCATCAAGCGCTACCAAAGAACCGGGTTTAATTAAAATCCAAAAGCATTATTGGTATTAACCTCGTCTCTATACATAAAACAGATAGGATACATACGCAGCAGAAGCGGCTAGTTCCAACTGATCAAAGATGCTGGTGTTATTCAGGGTGGATGCATGTATACTTTATCGATTAGTTATTGATCTAGGCTCGCATTGCGTTTGAATCATCTTAAGCTCGCCCTGAAACAAAGGTGTATAGTTTACGAAAACGCCCATGTGAATCGCGCACTTTTGATATCGCTTGACATGGAAAATACGCTATGCAGTAGATAATTGTGTTGTCTGGATGTAATATTCACTCGAAGTGTACTTTTCACATTGTATTACTTGTTGTCTTTATTTGTTGAAGATTTTAATGTTTCTTTCTTTTTTCTTTGAATACCCTTATGTACTAAAATATCTGTTTATTACTCTCATTACTTAATTTGCACATCTCGTATATTAGGGAATTTGCCGTCATGACACAAGATACCTTGCTATATTATTATATTTACGAAAAGAAAATTTTCCCGTTAAACTATCTGAGTCAGAAACTAAAACACTTTAATTTTCGTAATGAAAATAAACCCCCTCTCGTTTCGGAAGCACAAATTAAAAAAATTTATATATAAGGTTTTCGGCTTCTGAAATGAAGTCCTTTATGGAATTTGTGCCAGTTAACGATCCAGTTTGGGAACTTTACAAGTCGTTAAGACAAATATTTGAAATAGTCGGCCAAGAATTTGTTAGCACGCAAGCTTATTAAAAACTTTGATTGCTGAACATAATGAGACTTACATTAATTATTTTGGTAGATTAAAACCTAACCATTATTTCTCAATTCCTAGAATAATGAGTACTGTAGGCCCGCTTGTGAACATTTCATCTATTAGATTTGAATATCGTTTAATCGTGTGATTAAACTAAATGCCACATCTGTTATTGCTAGAATTAATATTGCTTATACACTCTGGCCTTAAAAAATCAACTAAACTGTAAATATAGAATTTTAAGTAAAGTTTTCAAGAGAATACAGTTTTAGGGCAAATAACTTCGCCGTGTCATCTGGATAACTGCTTGTATAAAACTTTTATAGAAAGCTACATATCGTTTGGTACCATCGTTCAGAATATATATTCTGATTCATTAATTAATTGTAATTTAATATTTTTTTAATTTTAGGGTTCTAATAGTGACACGATTTTCTCATTTGCTGATTTGGTGTTAGTGAAAAGCAAATATGGCCAGCAAATATGAAATTATAGTACCATTTGTAGACCTTATAATATATCCGAATTTTCTACTAATAATTAAGTTAAAACTAACTATAATACTATCTTAAATTAGCAAACTATTTTGGAAGCAAATTTAATTTGCTAGTTCAACACAAATGCATTGTTAGGGTAATTAAATTTATAAGTTGTCGCTATCACGGTCTGTTATTAATTTAACAAATGTATTTGGTTGATGCAACATAAGTATAAGTTTTCTTTAACAAAAATAGATTGTCATTTCAAATGGAATTTTAGTTTGTGTTAAGAAAGCCTTAATTATTAATTCAAAACACGCAATAATGTTACAGTGATCAAAATAGGTTAACAAAACATACTTTGTTAATTTAATAAATACTTTTGTTTGACAGTATTTAACCCGAAAAAGTAGGATAAATACTAGTTTTTTGGTAAAAGTGCACTTTTCTTCTTCGTAGATTCTACTGAGAATGGTAATTTATTTGCCGAAATAAGTATTTAGAGTTTTTCACTCATTGAGGTCGTAATGATATATTTTTTGTTTAGGTAGGTAAACTATATGCATCAAAATGTCTTTCGGTACACGTAAAACTTCACTCACTCGACATTAATGTTATTTTATCTGTATCTTGTGACATTCTTGTGCTTTCCAACAAGACTTAAAGCTTTAAATAAACTAGTTAACGGACCACTAATTGAGGTACATTTAACACCAGAACCCATGCAAGTATCTAATCAAAACGAACGCTCGTGATTTAGCAATGTTTACGCAAACAACTAATTTACAGGCGTATCTCTCTCAACGTTCTCATGATTTTCTTCCGTTGAATCATTTTGCAATGCGTCAAAATCACCTTATATTTTACCAAATCCAATCCAGCGAAGCCTACTTACTAAATTGTTAAGAGTAAATAGAACAGGCTTACGCCACGACCCCACCTGACCCATGGGAATCATAAAATCCGTGCCGACTACACGCAGGTCTACTTCAGTCCTTAAATCAATTTAATCGCTTGACGTTTATTAAACTGTAATTAAAATAATATAAAAGCAAGGATCCTACGTAGCGGGACAAACAGTGGAATTCTCTTAATCTAATCGCGACTCAAGTACATTCTAAACGTCGTAATACCGTTCCGTGTATGTTTATCCAGGAACAGGTTGTAGTATGAGATTGGAGGTGGAACATCTGTCTTTGAATACCTTTCTGGTGAAGCGGTGTTTGTGTTGGGAAAGGTCGAATAGTCTACCGTAGAACATCGAAGGAATTTACGCCTTCACTACTGCCATGTCCTGTTGATTTGTTATAGTAGCGATGATTCAGTGAATTAAACAGCTTTTTTAATTGTGTGCGTGTATTTTTTTAATATAGGGAATTAAAGAAAATGGTATAGTCGATGAACAAAAAATTCTCACACGGCACTTGCAATTAGTGAACCGCATAAAATTGCTATTTTGAACTGCGAACCTGCTATAAAAGAAGACGTTAGGCAATAAATCATAAACATATTATCTATGTGTATTTTACATCTATGCTAATTCTCATCAGATTGCATAACTAAAAAAACCATAAACAATTACTGTAATTGATGTTTTGCCTGTTTCTCCGGGGAAAATTCTTTTAGCGAATTTATGCGATTTATTTTAATATAAAAATGTTTGCTGAGCTATACACGCATGGCCACATCGGAACGGGGGACTGCTTTGTGAATGGCAACGGAGGCACTCGAGTCGCACGACAACGAGAGATATACATTCGCAGTGTATCATAAACCGAATAAGGGTAGGCACGCATGTCCGCCCAATCACGTAATACTCTCAGATTACGGTAAAAAGTACAGTTTCTTATATTCATTTTGTAGCTACTATACGATGCAGGAGAAGGTTAAAGTAATTCTAAGTTGGATAATAAACAACGATTCCTTTTAAATTAAACAACGCAAAAATAAACTCTACAATTATATAAAATAAATTAAAATCCTAACAATGTTACTTTATTGAGGGTTTCAAAATACCCCCATCCGCTGATAGCCGAGTCCATCGTAAAACTCCCGCCTCACTGTCCCGAGATTTGTAGGGGTTATTGCTGCAAAAATTTTCAACAATTTTCCTTGCAACTTTTGTAAGCTTGCTATTATTACAAAACTGTAAAGATTTGGTGTGACATTGCCCCCTGGAAAAAAAATAGCAGCGATTGGAGTTTGGTGATGGAGGTGGTTACTTTATCGTACCCTTCCCGGCAATAACACGATTAGGAAAGGTGTTTTCTAAAGACTGGCTGGCCGGCTGGGATAAATGCAGGTATGCTACGTACAATATATCTCACACCCCGGTGAGAACTGAGCATACGTGTATATTTTGAAAGGTCAGAAAAGATTACATTAAAATTACTTAACAGTAATGTTTATATTCCCACTTAATATACATAGATAGCCAGAGGTTAATTTTTAATTTTCTAATTATAGAAATTGATTTGGTAATCGCTCATATGACCTCAAATCCCTTGTACGATATTACAAACCGATTGATATTTAAAAAAAACGTGAGATACATCGCTTAACTAACTGTTATGTAATATGATTCCTATAATTAATGTAATTGAATTACCCCGGCTTTTACTACGTGAAGATCTATGACCTAGTAAAATTGATAGAAATCTTCACAATTTTTTTTAATACAGTTACAATTGTTTCGGCATCACAGTAGCACAGGACTTCTACTTGCGTATTTTCAAGAAGTGAGTGGACGGCTGTTCGAATACTTATTTCGATAATTGTATTTACTTGAGAAAGGAGATTTTGTTTGTTTTTTGTTAATAAAATTTTCGCTTTCTGACATACAACTGTCATTCACAAGGACATTCGGTTTGACCTTTTCCTTTACCAGAAATTAAAATCGATTTCTTTGCCTTTTTTCTATTCTCATATTCTTCTTCAATACCTTCTTTTCTGGAGTATCGGTTAGTATGGCAGTCTTTCGTTTTTCGCGACCTGTATTTCTTTGTAGCCTTGGACTAGCTTGTGGGAATGGTCTAACCGTCTAACGTCTTGAGGGCTCGTTGCAGGATTATTGGTACATCCACCACCATTCTGCATATCTTTGCGTGTTTGTAAACCACTAGTACCTGGTTGCAAATTTGGAGACGATAATGGAATGCTTAAAGAATTTTTGTCATAATCTTAGTCAGCCTGAGAATTATTTTGCAATTATAGATCCCTAGTTTCTGGATGAATGGTATCTTCAAACGATATTCCAATAGTGCTCGAATCGCCTTGATTCGGTCAATCCGTAACGGATGCTGGGGCAAAAATCAACCGCTGTAAACATATTTCTATTAAAAGGACTTATTCCTGTACATCTGAAGCCTGCAATAGCATTTAGATCTGTAACTGCAAGAGGAAAGGCTGCATTATACACTGACAGGAATGTTATGAATAGCCATTGTATCAGCTGGGTTATTGCGCATCCAGTTATGCATGGCAGTGTGAATCATTTTTTTTGAATGGTCCAAAGACTGCACGGTCTAATGGTTGCATTTTGTGAGTGCAGTGTGGAAGGAGTGATAACAAGACAATACCGTTGGTTTTACAAAAATCAAGAGCTTTGATAGATAAGTGTGGCTCATGGTTCTCGTTATCATGATCTTTGGCTGCTTGTTTATAGACACCTGAGTCAGTAGTACCCCTGAGTGTTTCTCTTTTTCCGCAGCGTGGCATCTTAAAAAAATATTTCAAACTGCACATCAAACAAATGCCTTTGGGAACAAAAGTAACACGTTACTTTCATCCACAGATTGTATTGTCACTTTTGTCACCAGACGTATTTTTTGAACAAAATATTTCATAATCTGAAAACCATGCATAATTTATGGAAATCCATTGTCAAAATTAATAAACACATCATGCAAGAATTCGCAAACGTATAAGTATATTGATTCAAAAACATTCACTAGTACTAAACACAAAAAAAATGAAAACGAGAAATACTTACTTTGCTGACAAAGATTTACGAATAGCCGCGCGTCGTGACTGTATGACGACTAGTTCAGGCGAGAGGCAGTCTACGTTTGCATTGTATAGCGCCTATAACTACTCTTCAAAACAATTTTGTGAATTTATAGGTTTGTTACTTTTGTAACGTGTTACTTTTGTCCCAGATCTCCCCAATTCTTAGGGATGTAGATAAAACTTTGGATTGCAGAACTGATATTTCATATCTTTTCGACAGCATCTTTGATTGATGGTGTTCTTCATGAGAATTGTATGTCTCCATGCTTTGTCAGATTTTTGAATATTACATCTAACTCTTCACTAGTATTTTCCAGATATGCCATTCTAATTTCTATGCGTCTTTCTTCGATTGATTTAAAGGACATGGAAATTTGCAATTGTCACGGGTCGTTTATTGAACGATTGACAGAATCGAAAATTTCTGGAATTATGAGGCAGCAAACACACCTATATTGGCTTAAAATCTCATAAATGCTACACCACAATCGTATTGCACTTTGACGAACGGGTCGAGCGTTCGAAAAAAATGCTTTTCATCAAAAATCTCGGCGCAAAAACCCGTCAAAACTGCTCTACGAACATATGCAACGAAAAGAACGGCATAAAACGAAAAAGTAATAACGGCGAAAACCACAAACGAAATGGTCACGTTTCACACTAATTTCGTCCAACGTCGAGAGTATGCTCGCTACGTTCTGCGACGATTCCCAGCACAAGTGTCGTCGCGTCGTTTCGTCCCGCGCCGCCCGCTAGTGATATATAATGCGACTGCCGCACCGGTCCTGTTCTGCAGATGTGTTCGCGTAGCGTCCTGTTCGTCATTTGCATAAAGCAAAATAGTTGTACGTCGCGCTTTATTGCATTTTTTACCGCCTCTTATTTACGACGTTGTTGTGGCGGTACTGCTGCCTCTTGTCGTGCAGAAAATTCCATTTGAAATATGTAAACGCGAAACAAGGCGTCCCTAGAGTCCTAATGTTGATGCATGTGTTTTCCTGTTTTATCATATGCTTAATAAAACTCTTATTACGATGCGGTTAGCCCTTATTTAACGCTTCAGAACTTTAGTTTAACCTGAAAGGTAGTCGAGTGGCTTGATACCTTTCAAACAAAATACCTAAGATTTTTCTCACAAGGGAATACCGGCAACTCGCACCTCCCGATTTTGATGAAACTGCACAGGCTGAAAGAGTACCTCGGTATAAGAACAACACCACTTTCTTTTTCTGCCGAATTCCCCGATTTCTGGGTACAGCCCCCGTCAATGATTTGAATGATTTTTATAAATATCTCGGAAACTATAAGATTTCTTCTTTTTTGTAGAATATAATTCTAAGTATATTACAGAGTGCCGGAAGAATGCAAAGGTAGGCAGTAAAATGTGATGCGAACACTATCGGGGAATTAGTGTTACGTCTACTAGGTGCAGACTGTTTGGACGAATAGTAAAATCTAGAATGGAGGAACAAGTAAAAGACTCAGAGGAACAGTGTGGTTTCAGGCCTGGAAGATGAATAATTAACTAAAAAAAGTATAGTACACGGATGTGAACTACATCTTATATTTATAGATTTAAAACAAAAGCCTATGATAGGTGTTCCCATAAATCAATTATGGCAGGCAATGAAGGACAACGTACTACAAGCAAACTATGTTAACGCAGTTAAACAACTATACAAAAACAACAAAAGTAGAGTGAAAGTCGGAAACAATTATTCGGATGAATTCATTGTAAATAAAGGACTGCGACAAGAATGCTGCATATCACAAACTTTATGTGAATGCGACACTGAGGGATTGGAGAAGGAAATGTATGCCGATAGATGTGCTTCTCGGTAAACAGCGTCTATATAGTTTGGAGTTCACTGAGGACCTGGTTATATTAACTGAGGACAGGGATGACATCGATTAGATGTTCGGGAAACTGAGGAAAGAATACACGAGATGGGGTTTGAAGATCAACATGGAGAAGACAGAATATATGGTAGTCGGTACACAAGGAAAACACTTAGTGGTAGAAAATGAAGTGATAAAAGAGACAATTGCGTATAAATATCTAGAAGTTACGTTAACTTCCGATGGTAGACACACAAAATAAAATAACAAAGGGAAAAATTATAACTAGACAACTACACCCTGTGTTGTGGAATGACAATATTTCAAAGAAAACAAAAACCCGGATGCTCCATTCTTTTGTCGGAACCTGTGTTACCTATGGAAGTGAAGTGTGGACGTTAAATAAGAAGATGGATAATAAAATAATGTCAACAGGGATTATGTATTGGAGACGATGTTGTAGGAAGACATTATTGGACAACGAGAGATCTTAAAGGCAAGGATGCAAATAAACCCTTTAGCGCAAGCTAATCGTTAAGGCTATTGTTAAAGTGAACAAAAGAAAAGGAAAAAAAACAAGATAAGAAGATATTGCTAAAGTGAGAGGAAAATGTTATAGTTCATTGAAGGAATAAAATAATTTTTCGGGCAAAAATAATCTTGAATCTTTTATAAGTGTTACATTCTTTAGTGTTGGCCGGAAAGGGATTGAAAAAAGTGATGCCAAGGTTGTACGTTCCGGAGTATGTCATAGTTAACTTATACTGTGGTAAGTGAAGGTTGTATCTGTTCCTGGTGTTATAATCATGAAAGTCAGCATCAATAAAATAGGACGGAAACAACTATTGTGGTATGTCCGGGACCAGGACAGATTACCACAAAGGGTTTGGAAATGGAAGCCTGCTGATAGAAGGCAAAAAGGGAGGCCAACAAAGAGTTGGGAAAAAGGAATTAATGAAGCTATGCAGAAGAGAGGATTGGGGGAAGATGGTTTTAGAGACAGAGTCTCTTGGAGCTTGCAATGCGGTAGATAGCAAAATTAGCTGTATATAAGCCGCTTATAGATAGATCGATAGACATAGTCCCAAGAATGACGCGAATCATTTTCTGAAAAATTAATAACGGGGGAGCAGGTACTCCATACTCCCATTTAAAAAAAAATTTCTTTGTTTTTCACCAAGTCGGTTTTATATAGAAAACGCTGCTGTATAGCGAATTTAGACAGTTAATAACAAATATATAAGAAAACGATAATGAAACATTACTTGCCCTTGATTTTCAGTTTGGTTGTAAGAAACCGACACTGTACGCAGTTTAAATCTTGTTTTGATTGGCCTGGATCAGAAACATTGTAGTTATTCGCTAATTTTTCCTCTTAGCATTCAGCGGTCCGAATAACACTACCTTCCTGCTAAACGTATCTCTAGATGAAACAAAGTAAGCATCTTACGACCTCCGTAAATCGTTTCTCTCAAACAAAGGGAGAGTAAACAGAATACAAAACAAAATTGTTGTTGCAGCACCTTCAACCATACGATAAATAGTGCGTCGTAAGGTTCAATACTTGTACCACTATTTATTGTTATACATTAACAATTTTGATTCGGCGTCAATCTCTTAAGATTTTCGCTCTCAAATGACGCAGAAGCAAATGGCGTACAATTTAAAATATTTGCAAATAGTTTTCTACATGGGTCAGTAATTGGACCAACAGTATTTGTGTGTGTGTGTGTGTGTGTTATATCGACAATTTGAATGCGACAGGGATCCCTTTCGATCTCTTCCTCCAAATCAGATAATAGCAGATGTATATGAGTGCCTTCGATTAAGTTTAATATCAACAATCTTACGATGTTCTGATTACTCCTCTCGCACAAAATAATAATTAATTCGGGACAGGTGTTTCGAGAATGCGTAAACCGTGTAACCGATTGTCGACGCATGTCAAGTCATTCGGTTATACGGTTGACAATGGGAATCCGCGCAATCCCGGAACACGTTTGCTTAATTGATTATGACCAATGTTTTTATTCTGCGGCCCCACAGTCCTTGCAATCTTTGCTTAAGATTTGATCATATCTAGGGATTGATGCTAAAGAGAAGCTAAAGCGAGCTTGTTCCATTTGAAAATGAACAATACAGATACATTTGTATATAAAATGCGATATTAAGCCATTTATTGAGGTACCTTATATACAACTTCTGGGCATCTTTGTACACTCGATGCGAAATCAACATTTTGAACTATCAGAATGCAGTACTATTAGGTTTTTTTTTGATTTATTCATTAAGTTTCTTAGATTTAAATAGAATGATGTGTCATCACTGTAATGTGTTACTGTGTAGTCCTATCGTGCTGCTCCTGGTCCATAAAAATAGAGACAGGATCCGATGTAATTTATATACATATAATGAATACAGTAGTGGGCCTAGTATACTGCCTTGGAACACCGGTTGTTATCTTAATATTTTGGTTCATTTCACAAAACCTTTATTTAATTTTAAGTTCGACTAATTACTTCATACACATTTATATACCTACTGCAAGTTTTTGACATTGATTTTATAACATTTTTTAAAAATAAATTAGCAGATATTCTATTAGAAAAAAAGGCGCTTTCGAAATTCCATTTAAGTGAATTCCCAAAGAGCCTCTGGGTTACCCATAAGTAGAGAAAAAAGCGTAAAAATCACGATTTCATCGTACAATATATACATGCATCCACTCTCTACCACGTATGTCCACGCATCAAGCCTATAATTAATTTCGTTACTTTCCAGGCGCAAACGGAAAGGCACCAATTACGCCGACCATTAGCACGACGAGCAGTGCAGATATGAAAATGAATATTTTCAGACCGAACAATATTTACCTTGGGTGGAGAGAGGGAGATAAAAAAGCCTGATAATTAATTGACGAGCACCATTTTTATGGTTACCCCCAAAAGTAAACACTTTTAATTGCTCCGGACGCTCCTAAAAATCGTTTCAGGGCTTGAGTGTACACATTTTTACGAACACTTTAGTACGATACCGGTGTTGACGTTATAACGGAAGCTACCACATAGGTACATTAGTGTTGAATATTCGTGTATTAACCTTCGTATTTAGATACAAAATTACAATTCTGTTACTAAACGATACATGTTAGGTACAGTGTGGATGCTTTTGAACAGTGGCGGTTGGTCAGGTGAGGCAACTGAAGCGGCGCCTCACCAGGAGAAATCTTTAAAAAATGTTCAATGTTGTCGACTAATATATATCAAAAATTTTGGACATATTTCAAATATAATAAGAATTTAAAAAAAATTCTAGAAGAAATTATATCAATTTTCGCTTTCCCCGCTAAAACACGTCAAGTAATAACTAGCGACTCGTAAGAATTCTAACTGAGGCGAATCAGTTATCGGTTCTGTGGGATTCACGTAATGCATTGAAATTCATACTAAGAACTTATGCAACACACAGTACGCTTCTCTATATGATACGTGATTTTAGTTATTTAGTGAGGCGATGAATTCGTTGCCTCTCTATTCATCGGATCCTTTCGGTATCCGTCGGATTTCTTAAATATTATGTAAATTATATATGCATGCCCATTTTAAAACCTGCGTCAGTTTAGTAAACTGAATTTACCGTTGCAGCAAGTGTAGCTTGTGTTTATATTTATATACGTTTATTACGTTTGATCGATGTACAGTGTACAGATGTATTTAGTGTGGACATACACAAAAAGACCTAAGGTAACTTATTTTCTGTTCAATAGAAAAATCATGAACCCCACGCATGATATTATGTCTTTGCTCGAAACGCCGTTTTCACGGCGTGGCGAAGTAGAGAAACGTCAAATTTTGGATGTGTAAACAAAAATCAAACCGCCTCTCAATATGATTTCAAATGATAAACGGCAGGGTCGCGAATACTCAAGATCATTTAAAATATCATGGTACGGAACGTGCAAATGGCTCTGTGCCAGTCATAGTTTATTTTGATGGCCATGTTTAGTTTTGAGTGACGTTAAAGACTCTTGGACAACCCTCCCCGGTTATAAAGTTTTAAAAAATTTCAGTCAAAGCACAAAACTACATGAAAGTTCAAAAGAACATATAAAAAATTTCATGAGGCTAAAACGAAATACATCCACTATTGTAGAAGCTTTACAAGAAAATGTTAGTTTCAATAAAATTTTATATAATGAAAACGTTAGGAAAAATCGAT
>JARFOC010000273.1:84893-98208 GCA_031763485.1 Osmoderma eremita | reverse complement strand
AGTACAATCAAAACGTATAAGGATGCACTATCAATTTTAGACAATATAAAAGCTTTTACCTCCAGGAATAATGATACGACAGGTTTTCAGTTGGTATCGGAATTGAAACAACACTTTCAAGGCATGGTTTTGATAATAAGAAATGTACATCAAACAACAATGTTAGATTTCTTTAGCCCAAGTTTTAATTATCT
Source organism: Osmoderma eremita (assembly GCA_031763485.1). Taxonomy (NCBI): domain Eukaryota; kingdom Metazoa; phylum Arthropoda; class Insecta; order Coleoptera; family Scarabaeidae; genus Osmoderma; species Osmoderma eremita. The sequence continues at coordinate 98,014 of JARFOC010000273.1, read as the reverse complement.
GTTAAGTAACTAAGTATTAATTTTAGCATAGCTACAGTATATTTTAGCATATTTAGCATGTGTATATGTCTTCAATATAAAATAAACAAAGTATATATGTACCTACAGTATTATGTATGTTTTATTTTTTTCTGTGTATGTTTGTAGGTTACATAGAAAACTAATAGTGAAGTTAAAAGCCTATACTTACACGTAACATACATGTCTGCATGTGTACATGTATTAATTTCCGCCAATTTGTTTTAAGCGGACACGTCTTTCAAGCGGACAAATTTGAGGCGACCGAAGGTGTCCGCTTAATAGAGAGTACATTGTAATTAAAATATCCTTTTTCCATAGAGCCGTTTACATTTTTTTCTGTCTTGGCGGGATGGTATGGTGCACTATTCATTGCAATAACACAATTTGTTAAAAAGCGTAAACTCTTTCTCATCTACTCTGTAAATACTTTACCATTCGTTCCCTAGTGGTAATCGGTGGTTTCTTTCGATTGAAAATATAGCAACCCCATTTCCAACAAAACCATTATCACTGCCAGTATATAGTATTATAATTCTACTTCATTTTCTGCAATATGTTGAACAAATAATAACAACGAGAAACACAAGAAACAACCAAATATACAACCAAAAGCAGCCGAAGAAATTTTAGGTTAAAAATAACGGCGATTATTTGGAGTTATTAGCAAGAAAAGTATTTTCCTACATTTAAAAAAATGTATCAAGTTAGCCATGGCCAATATGACATAAAAAACAATTACAGTAGAACTGTCAATCTTGTGTCAACTAAAATGCCAGCGCGCTTTAACTATAGAAATATAATATATATTTATTGAATTGTTCATTTGTTTAATTGTTTTATATTATCGAACGCTGGAGTTCGTCGCACTACACCCTGTAGATGAAGCTTATATCCCGAAATTTATACGCCAAAACATTTATAGGGAAAACCCAAACCAAACAACATCTTTTTTGAGATCTGTATATATGTCCACGGGGATTACGAAAATCTCAAACGAAATTCCAAGTGGTGACGTATCATTTGCTTACCACCCTGACTTTTCTGGCTTTTTTTGCACTCCTTTTAAACAAACAAAATTCCTGAGAGCGCACTAAATTTAAATAAATATCCCATTTTATAACTTTGATCAGTATAATATGAGAATTTAGTAGAAATCTGATTCCCTTAATATAGGCGTTGTTATTTAAACGTGTAGGGTTGCATAATGTTTCTGTCTGGTTATTTTTCTTCGTTGTAATAGATACAGTTTTAAATTAAATGAAATATTCCTAAAATACCCATCTAATTTCAGTAATCCAAACACCATTTCTCGATGCGTTCATGTAAGTTGTCCAAAAATTCTTTTCTTTCATCTTTTTCTTTCTCATTTCCATAATTTCTGAGGGTATAGTGAGGGTTTAAACATGTATGTATGTTATTGCTTGTTTTCGACTAATTCAGTAATTTTACTCGTTCTCTGTATATTTTCCGATCTCTTTGATCCCGGATAGAAAAATAAATGAAATGTAAGCTGCACGTTATAGTGAAACAATATTTTTCAAGGCGCCAGCACCATTTGGCTCGGATGCAACGGTGGCCGTCTCAGCTAAACGTTTGGATGTCACAGTCACCGCCGCCTGTGCGCTTATTGGAGAAATAAACAAAACCCCGCCGAGTTACCAACTAGACGCAAGAATTGAAAAATCTCCATTTTCAACACGTAATATGACAAGCGAGGCGCGTTTTCACCGGCCCGCTCACAACGGGCAGCTGTAAGTGCGCCCCGAAGTCACATAAACAACACAGTTGGAGTAGCGTTACCAAATAGGGTGCCCCGTTGAATTGTAGCAGTTGGATATTGTCGAATAATGATTCGGAAAAATAAACATTACTGGGTCGCACACGTTAAATAAACAATTGGGGTAAATATGACGAGCCGAAGTTGGATTTTCAAATTTCCAGGTACCACACTGATAAATCCTTAAAGAATGATATAAACTAGGGTATTTCTGATTAAAACCGCATACGTATACAGGGCGGTTGATTTTTCATTGTGCACTCATTATTTCCGGGAACTGCCGGGATAGCGCAGTGGTAAGAGCGCTAGGCATCTGTAGCAGATGTTGATGGTTCGAATCTTCGTTGCGGCAATCGATTTTTATAAAGTCGGTTGCAGCAAGGGTGGTCGGTATATCGTCCGATACCCTTCAGTTTTTGAGAATAAATCAACACTGCTGCCATTTTACGCCGATGGGAGGCAGTAACAAGCCATACACTTCACAAACACACAACACACATTTACACAAGCCTAAAGTAGAGTGACACAATAGGTCTCGAGGCCGTAGTGTTAAGTCTCTGCATTAGGATACAAACAATCAAAACATTATTTCCGAGACAATCAAAGTATTAAACATTTTCAGAAATAAATTTGCTACAATATTTCGTGTTCCTTTTCCAATCAGGTAAGTTAGAATGCCGTACTTTCAAAAACAAAATAGCAACCAATAATAGTTTGGGTCTTTTAAATTGAACAACCTGTATTTTTCGGCATATTTGCATAATTTACTAAATTGTGCATACAGCAGGGCTTTTATTTTTTCTCTTTAGGCCATAAAAACATTAAAATAACAGAAAGGAAAACTACTTTAGTAGGCTTTGTAAAAGCAATTTTTGAATATTTAAACCACTAAAATCAACAATAAATGATTGACTAATCGGTAAGCTATTACTTCAAGTAATGTACAACCTGAAATTTAATTATTATTGTTTCTTTTTCCTCATTAGTCACATTTCCAAAGCCTATTTATGTTTTTTTTGTTATCGGGTTTTTATCGCCGGAAGAGAAAAATAAAAGCGATACTGTATTCCGAATTTAATAAGTAATCTAAAAATGCAGAAAAATGCAGGGTAGGTACTCAATTAAAAAAAAACCCAAATTATCATTGGCTGCTCTTTTGTTTTTGAAAGTACGGGATTCTAACTTACACGACTCTAAAGAGTAAGAAACTTTGTAGCAGACTGGTTTTTAAAATTTTTAAATACCTTTATTGTCACGAAAATAATGAGACCACAACGAAAATTCATCCAGCCTGCATAATAATAAGCAATAATTTATTTCTAAAAAGTTATAAGCCAAAGCAAGCGAATTAGTCAATATAAAACGAGTTGAAAAACATAAACCAAGAACTATTTAATTCTATTACAACTATCTAAACTAAATTATATTATAGAAGAGTTCATCTAATTCTAAATCATCAAGGGCCATCCCTTGTAATAATTCTGTCTCTACACTCTCAGACATACTCGTAGTTTGAATTATTATCTGCTATTGTGTATATATATTTAAATTACTAATACATATACGATTGCTAAGAGCTTCACATTTCTAAATAAAGCTCTGCACAAGCTGGAGGGCGAGACTTTCACCATTGCACGGATAACCCATTTTTGAAAATACAGAATTTTCTGTACCCCAAACAAAGATTCCATAGTTCCATAGTTCGTAGGTGATTAAACCTCGGCCATGTAAACCAACTTCAGAGTATCTATACTAACTACATTTTTTAAATGTCTAATTCTCCAGAGAAGTTGTCTCATATTGGAGATTATATCAACTTTTTTTTTTTCACTTTAAGTCACTAGAGAAAGCAATACCGACTGTTTTCATTGTTGTACTTTGTTCTAGGTTTGTATTAGCAATAGCTAAGTGTAAATTTTGTATTGGGGATGGTATCGAGGATTTCTTTTTAATGTATTTAAGCAAATAAGTTTATTGCCAGGAAACCAATTATCTAGAAGCTCAGGAATGTTATTCGTTTCATTCTCAATCTTGTCTCGTGTGTGGCTTACTAGAACGGTCGTATAATTGGCATAGGTAGCTAAAAAGTAGTTTTCCATGCATACATTTATATTATTTATAGATAAACAGCAACAAAACTGCACCTTGAGGCACTCCTATTGTAATAGGTGACGGTTTAAAGTAATACACTTGTTACACTTATTCTGACGAGCTGTGATCTATTTGACAGATACCAGGCAAACCAATTATTAGTGCAATTCCTCGGATTCCAAGAATTTCCAATATGTTTAAAATAAAATTATGTTGAACACACTCAAACGCCCTACTCAGATCGCAATACACACCAACCGGAATATTTTTGTTCTTCTATAATAATCTGAGAGAATGTAGACAATGTTGTCGTAATTGTAGATTTATTTTGTCTAAAACCACGTTGGTTTTCTGAAATTAAATATTTCTTTTTGCAGAAAACACTTTTAACCGCTCCAATATTGCGTATTCAATCAACTTGCTTAGGCTCGAGGTGACTCGAAAAGGTCTTATAGTTTGCCATAGTTCTGACGTCTCCCTTTTTATGTAATGGAAGAACCATTGAAATTTTTAGGCAAGGTAGTGACGGGCAACTGGAAAGTCATTAAAAATGTCAGTTGGAACGAACCATCGATGCCAGAAGAACCCTTAAATCTATTAAATAGAGAAAGTTTGTGTAAAAGGGTATAAGAATATACAATGCGGATTCCGGTGCATGTAATTATTTGTGAGTGACTGGTTTAGAATATTCCTATGGAGATCATGAGGGATATCTTGGAAAAAGTGATTGAATGAATTAGCTATTTCTTTTGGTGATGTGATTACTTTGTTTTCATCTTGAATGTGCGAAAAACTTTGTGATTTTATTGGGTTGTTTATCAAATTATTGACAATACTTCATGTTTCTTTAGTTTCGTTGGATGCTCCTCGAATGGTTATATTGTGGTAGCTTGAACTATGTGTTGGTGCAGATGCGTACCTATTCCGTTTGTATGTTAATTTTAAAATGGGATATTTTTTTGTAGTAGATATAAATTGTTCAATTTTCGACTGGATGATATAAAAGTTTATTTATATATTTGTAATATATTTATATACTTAGATTCCATCTTACTTGCCACTCACGTTAGTGAATATACCCGAAAATGTCATTGCTTTGACAGGTGACATTATTATTCATGAAATGTGAATAAATACATATATTATATATGTAAATAATAAGGCGCAATCCCTTTTCGATCAGTACCAATCCTAGGAATCAAATAAAATATATCTACATCATAGTCCATCTGTGGCATAAGATGTTCGATTATTCACAGAAACGATTTGACTGGTACTAGGTTGGACACTTTGGTTGTCCCGTAGTGTACATATGTAAAACGGGCAAGTTCCTTTCACTTTCATAAGCGAATTTGGCCAAAAATTTCATGGTTTTGACAGATGTCATTTTTATTCCTAAAGTATGAATAACTGTATTACACATACACTAGAAGCCACAATTTTTGATGGGCATTGATGCAAGAAATGTTCAATTACTCGTAGAAACTATTAGACTGTGATTATGTTGGACACCCTAGTTATCCCGCAGTGTACACATAAATTATTATCTTATGCTCCAATAGCAAGCTTCAATAGCAAAATTAGAAAAAAAACTCAATTTTCAAGATAATTTACCGAGGAGTATATGTTCAATAGTATCAATAGGATAAATATAAATAAATAATTGGTACATTTAATCGGCGAATTCTGTAGTGGCATATATAAAAACGTCAATTCAATATGGTGCAAAAATGTATTCGGTAATTCAAAAGGATTTAATGAACAAAATGCAGCTGGGGTAAATTAGTTTTTCTCTATTCTATTTTCTTGTCAAATGGGCATTGAAATTCGAACATAGTTAATGAAAATCCCCAACAATAATTATCAAATGGGAAAAATTCAAATGACTTAATGTTGATGTATAGTATCATTAGAATTTACAAATGTTAGTTTTATGAAAGTATTAGTTTCATAGCCCATGAAAAGAACCAAACATTTAAAATTCCAGCAAATGAAAAGTTTATTTATCTATCGATTCCAACACCAACTTAAATTTAAGATCACGATAAAGCTTTTGTTTTTACGAAATTTTCAACAAGTCAGCGGCTCTCCAGTTAATCTAAAAATATATTTCAGCTTTGTTATTCTAACATTTCCTCGAGTTATTGATGGGCAACATTTGCGCAAACTTCGTCCCAAATTCCTTGCAATAAATTAATAGGAACCATCGTTACTTTTACCAACTGTAAAATAACATACTCAAAAACTATAATAGAAAGCGCGATGATGAAGTTTCAGAAGCATGTAACTAAATGTGAGTTACGTGCAACCGTTTTAAAACTTTAAATCGTGTTACTAACTAGAATCATAATCAATTTTGGCGAGCTCGACATAATTAACTTCTTACAATCAACGATTACTGGAAGAGTGTTTGCAATAATAGAAACGGCAAGGGGCCAAATTGGAGCCTTGCGGCACCATTTGTTCAAGCCGTTTTCAGAAGCAAAAGAAAAAATCGAAATGCTGGATTACTTACACACCTACATTGTATTATCTACATAGTGTACAGCATTGAAAAAACTTCTAGTTTCAAGAACAATCAACAATATTTCTTCTCAGATTTTTATTATCCACGAATACACACTATACAAGTGATTCCAAATAACATTATTTTTATCTACATAACTGTAATTGCATGTCACATAACACAAGTTATTGATAAACAAACAGCTAAACCATTTATATGTACTTACTTATCAAACGAAGTCGTTAGAATAATTATTTTAGTAGCGTTCTACACTTACATAAAGCGTACAGAGGAGATATAACAAGCAAGCTGTAATCAATAAAATATTCTTTCTCAAACGGACATAAAAGCCCGTTTCGTGTTAGGGATAAATTAATTTTTATATTGTTTGTCTTCGCTTAATTACAATAATTACGCTATCTGACGAATAATGGTGCAGATAAGATTAATTATTCATGCAGGAGGAAGGGGTATAATAGATTTTCTGGAAAAGAATTGCTGCTAATGGAACAGTTTCGTTCTAAAAGCTACTTAATCGATTCACATTTGAAATGGATCGGAAGGAATAGGTAGAAGTAATTGCATTTAAAGAATGTCTATGGTAGTAGCTATTCTATTTAGCATAAAATGAAGATAATGAAAACGAAGGTATTGATTCTCGTTAAATGACAGTAAGCCTTTGTTTGGGTTTTGTTAAACATAGTTTTAACAATAAATATTTTAGCACAAAAACCTATTTTAGATTTTCAAGATACACTTCTTGCTTAGATACAGGCTGTCAATGTGATAATTGAACGACTTTTCTTCGCATTCTTTTTCAAAAATTTCATACATTGTCCAACATTGCAGGTGTTATATTATTTGAAACATGAACTAATTGATCTTACAATTATTCTAAATTAATACGACAGGTATTTTCGTGAATTTTCTGGTTTAAATGGTCCCAATTAAAAAAAATCTAAGGAAGGGAGTTCTTGAGAATGAGTTCACCAAGAAATTCCATCAGAATAAGTACCAATCCATTGATTAGTAAATTCTTCTTGAAGATAATTCCTTAAAAGTGAAGTATTATGGACTGGGAATCCATCCTGTACAAAGTATAGCCTTTGTAGATCAATGTCAGGAAATGCGTGGATGGTTGGGGGAGCATTATGATGTATAGTGACCGGCAGAGGAGAAAGTGATTCGTCTGTAATATGTTTTGAATAAAAATGGCCATCCCTGCTAATTTCATCTGTTACATATTCGAAAATCCGTATTCTTCTAAATGTGTTATCAAGCAATACCTCCTAATGTTTCGATATTCGATATAGTTTTGCAACCGTTCTTGTTGAGAATACTACCAACAAAAGTACGTGATATACACATATCGGCAGCCATATCACGCAACGATAATTATCGTCTACAAACCCACAGATACTTCAAAAGAAACTTTACGTTGGCGATAATATTTTTTTAAACATGCGACCGAGTCGGCCCTGACAGAAATGTTTCAGAGAAATGATTGGCGAAAACCTGTACAATATTTTCAGAATTTTCCAACACGTGGCTATCATAATACATCTCCCCAGGGATTCTTGTCGTTTTACGTTTGCTCTTTACATACTGCCAAAAGTTCTTTCGATCTCTAATAATATCCTTTTCTGCTTTCACTATATAGTAGTTATGTGAAGCTTTAATCTCATGCTTGTGTAAAGACCTGAGGCGTTTAAATCCATTATAATGATATGCAGATTTAGTCCTTTTCAATTCTTTAAAAATAGTTCTCTTTAGTTTTTACTAGGTTTTTAAGTTCAGAGTTGAACCAAGATGGAAGCTTACTATTCGATCAATTCTCTTTTGGTACAAACTTGTCAATAATTTCACGCAAGTATCGATAGAACTCTTCAAGAGCATTATTCAGATTATCATGCCGAAGAATCCATTTCCAATCAGTCACAGATAAATTATCATAAATTGCTTCATAATCTCTCTTCGCAAAATCATATCTTACGTTCATATTGGAAGGAAACCTAGACATTTTATTCATTTCAAATTCAAAGTTAAACTGAGTGAAGGATGATACGGATCCGCAGGAACAAGAGGATCGGCACCATGTTCAATATAAATTATACAATCAATATTAGTCAAAGCTAAATCAAGCATTTTTGCATTAACATTACAAATACTGTTACATTGCCTTAAATTAAGAAAATCAATGAAATTATTTAACGCTATTGCTTTAGAGTCGCTATAGTTTTCCGTTAAAAAATTAGGAACATTGCAGTCAACACTTCAACAACAATTAAGACACACTTATCAATTAAATATATACTGAGGTGATCCAAGAACACCTCGAATTCAGTAATGTTAATGGCAGGTGGAACGTACAAAGTTACCAGGAATATCCTATATAATCACAGCTCGTCGCGTTTTATGGGATGATTCACTTTTAACAGGGCTGGCTACGGGTGTAAACGTAGATTTATATCAGTATCAGTGTGCCTGCTTCAGTGTGTATTAGGCAACGGTAGCATATACATGCATTCTGCCGGCTAAATTTAATGAAATATTCGACTATATATTCCTCGTACTTAGGTACTACGTATAATTATTAAATCTATTTAGTTTTGGGCATTTTGAAATCGTTAATTTTCCGAGGATTTCTACTTCTGTTTTATAATATTTTTTACAGGGAGGATTTTTCTGTAAAGATCATTCGGTTATTTGACTTGATAATGGGAATCCACGTATTCCCGAAACACGTGTCGTCCCGAATTAATTAATACTTTGTGCGGGAGGAGTAATCCGAACAGTGCGTTTAGAGGATTTTTCTGTTTATTTGTCTAATAAACTTTTCTTTTAACATGAAGTTTTTATCCGTATTTTACCTTATTCTTTCTCAACATGGAAGCTTCAAATCAAGAGCAACAAAAGAATTTTTTGTCAATACAACAGTCAATTACAGATGACACGAATTATGTATCTGTAGTAAATATATCTGAAGTGTATCGTAGCGTATGTTCTACAGCGATAAAACATCGAGATAAAAATTTTAAGACCCGCATTTTCGAACATAAACTCATTTAATTAAGCTCCACTTGAATGATTTCACAGGACATTTTGGTAAAGTACTTTTAGCCACAAGCAATCCATTGCTGTTTTTTTGAATTCCTTGAAAATACACTAATAGATACACACATTCTAATGATACAACATTGGGTTGCCATCAATCAAAATGTTACGAAAAACTTATGCTTCGAATTGGTCCCCATTTATGGGTTACTGCAGATGAGATTGTTGATCAGGTAGGGCGTTGCGCAATAAACGCTATTATTGGTATATTGCAACTCACTGTTGAATACACACCCTATTTAATTTCAACAAAGATTAGTCACAAAGTAAATGAGAAGGCATTAGGAAAGTTATCAAAGAGACACTAGAAAATCTACTTGGCACAGATTGCACGAAATGCGAAAAAATACTTTTATTTTTTTCTGATTCCGCATGTTAAAAGCTGCAAAACTACTGAAGAGAGAATATCCAGATCTGCATGCACTACACGGTATTTGTGACTTTGTAGGAAGCCTATTTGTAGCTCTGGATCAATCAATAGCCTCACATTTTTTTAGAAAAGCACCTTGATACTTTATGTAAAACCATTTACCAACAATTCCCTTGCCACCTACTCCAGTAATTACACGATGGGGGCCTTGGATAGAAGCAGGTCACTTTCATCATAGTTATTTTCAGCTGATAAAAGAGTTTGCATTACAATTATGCGAAGACGGTATTAGCATTACTGAATGCAAAATCACTTTTCAAAATCAATCATTGCTTCATAACTACAAATTATCAATGGAAATTTTATTAACTTGCCAACAACCATTAAATTCTTTGAAAATCAAAATATTAAACTAACATTCAGTGTTAGATCACTAGATCGAGTTCCTAAGGAATTAAAAAGTCTCCCAGGCGAATTTGTCGATAAATTAGGATGAAAAGTATCTGCAGCTTTTTATCAAAATTCAGATTTATATACTTTGTTTCAATTAAGTAAAGGATCTAATAATTCTCATATTGTTCCGAAAGTTTAGGGGTGTTAACTTATTTTAACACTGCTCGCCTCACTAGTTGTGACATCGAAGGATCTTTTTCTGTATTTCAAGATGTACTTACATCTCAACGGCCAAGATTCACATCAGAAAATTTAGTAAAACGGTATACAGCGATAACGTATCGCATAAATCCCGTCGCACTATGATAATAATAGGTACGGCTTATCCTAACCGATATAAACAGGTGCTTCAAGTAGAAGATATGGTGGTAGCAACAGACCTAAAATCGCCAAGCAATATACGCAATATAATCACAACTATCCATGTACAATCTACAGGTAATCTTATGCATTACATATAGATACATACTAGATGCTATGCACATATGTAGTACATTGGCAGCCAATATCGAGTGTGTGCATCGCTACTGTGACAAGAGCTTGAACATCTCGCCTAACCCTATTACATGCTATACAAACATGTGCAGAGTCGGAAAGCAGATAATATCTGGATGCGTAATGCTCCTAGGGCCTTGCATTATGGTGTAGGACGCTGTATATAACGCGAGTACACTTGTAGGTGAGCAATGTCGATATTGAGCGAGTATGTACACTCGTGGCCACATAAAAGTTTCCGATCGACAAGCAAGTTTTTAGTAGTATTTGCTCTTCTTTAGTGCATTTTCTTTTCTGTTTAATTGATATAATTTAATTACATTATTTATTGTTCAACTTACAGTATTTGAAACTCTTAATGTAAATCTAGCCGTTCTATCCAAGCGGCGCCGCCATAAGATATTATTTAGAATTCTGGGTTAGAGGACTTGAGTTCGAAATTACAATTTTTAACGTAGTAGTAAATCTTTCCGTATTTTCCACCTCAAATAAATACTTGCTTATGTAAATAGCAGTCGAACATCTGGTACCCTTCTACACTGTTAACGTTGAAAATATCCGAGTTCTCGATTTTAGGTCGGAAACTTGTATGTGGCCACGAGTGTACTTGCAGGATTGTTGGCAATTCAAAGAAGATATGATGGAAAGGACAAAAGAGTGTTGATGGAATCTAGGCCTCTTAAAATGCCTCTGTTGCAGAAATATCACGTAGGTGCATTATAGAATGGCGTATGTAATAAACAATTTAAAAAGCGTACCTACAGTTACATAGGAAACAAAACATTTCAGAATGTGAGTTCGAAGCTCGCTTAGGCGAAACAAGGATTATCCATCCATAATTGGGTAACTAGGTTTAAAACTGGTTTTTATTGTATTTTTATTATATATTTTTGTCACGGATGGACGAAGAGGAAGAGCTGCGGGTCTTGTCCTGGTCGGACGAAGACGAGATGTTATCTCTTCGCGGTCGGACGGAGACGAACATTGTGTGTCCTGGGCGGACGGAAACGAACTCAGTTGATCTCCAGGTCGGTGGAGAACAAACCGCTGTCCCGTTAAAGTGATGACGTATTCGTACGCTCGGTATTTCCGAAAATAAATGTAAATCGGTTTACTGCTTACTTCATGGAAAGATGTAGAAAGGCATCGCAGATGTTGACTAAAATCTACGGGAAAACAATTCTTAACCTTATCCTAAATAAATAGTAACGAAGCATTATAAAATAATATTTTATAAAAAACGAATTGTCTTCTGTTAGACGGTGGGTGCAACATTTTAGGTAAATGATAAATCCAAAAGTAAAATTTATCACTGGAAAAGGATTTTCAAAATTATTTCAGACAAGGATCAAATGATTATATAATCGCCATCAGCAAGTTAGCGCTGAAAAAGCATGATCAGCAGCAATAGACACATACACATATCATGTGTATGTGAGCTAAGGAAAGAAAGTCTATCCCTAGAAAAATATTTTCATTACTATTTCGGACGTAAAGCACGATTCCATAATTATCAACGACGAATCTTCGAAAGTAGTCCATTCCAATATTAAATTATTTGATATCATCATTATTACGGTTCGCAGAAGCATTGCATCTCAAAAAGAAATCCACAACAGGCTTATAGAACGCCTACTCTTACACAAAAATAATCTCTGCTTCGATGTATTACGATGTCAGTTTGGTGGACGCGATAAAATATTGCAAAGGTACGGCGAAGAATGAAGGAAATATAGAGGAAAAATAATCTACGTTACTGACCTGGAAATATCGAATTAGCCCGAGGGACCGCGGTGAAATATCGTTTGTGTCCCTGTTCGCAGTCATAAATATATTTTCTTCTCGTTCTATGGATTATTATTTTCGAGATGTGTGGTCAGTAGGATTATAAATCGACTGATCGATCAGTTGGTACCGCAACAATATGAGAGGAAAATTGCCTCTATTTATTTTTATAGTTATCGTATTTATTTCAAGGATGGCGTGTTAGAAGTATATGCTGAACCAACCAGAATTAATTCAAACTTTGCATGTGCAGGTTATCCGAGGTGAGTTACGCTTCTAAAATATTTTCGTCCATGCAATGTTGCGGTTTCTAGTAAAACCAGCTAACAATTTTTCTTAAATTAACCCATTAATGCCGTTTGTACTCAATCGAGTACAGCTGGAAACTCTATTTTACTTGGACAACACACAAAACTTCAACTAATCATTATCTTGTTGTTGTTTGGTGAATCCCCGTGGAATGTAATCAAGTTCAAAACTTCAATTTCTTAACGTCAGTTGGTCGTTTT
>JARFOC010000273.1:60382-71074 GCA_031763485.1 Osmoderma eremita | reverse complement strand
CGATTTCTATGCGATAGCCGATAACCGATCGCTATCGACCGTCGCGTCGCGCCTAATCTATCCACCGCTAGATGGCCCTGCTACCCCAATTCGAACGGATAATTTATTTTATTTACAAAATACTTTGCATGAAATCGGCACGTTACAATTTGCTGAGTGTTGTGTATGATATCAAGAATCCGGGTGTGCTGGTTGTTTCCGGTCTTACTTTTGAATCACGTTTATCTAAGATATATTATGAAGAATGTAGATCTCTGGGCTTCACACGGCGTATTATTGCGTATTCCAAAGATAAGCGAAAAACCTAAAATGATTTAAGTAGATCAATTAATACTAATATGTATTTTTATGTAATGTAATAAATGTAAATGTAAACTTTATGTCACTTTATCTATACAATTGGTGCATAGATGAAACTTTGCGAAACCTTTTGCTGGACGGTATTCAACGTAAGACGTCTTTTCTTCCCACTTTTTCAATACGTAAGGGCTTTTGTTTGGTATTCTAAAGATACAATACCTCCTACTGGCATAAGCTCTTCTTCTTCAGTTTCCAATGCTTCTTCCCAAGTTAGCGTATATACCTCATCTACAAACTCTACCATTCATTCTCTATTCATTCGCGTTCGACGGTGCGCCGGCAAGGTGAACAGAGAAGAATACTTCTATTTCATTTGTTTACTTCCAATATGTTCCTTATACAATATGATTGCTATTGTGAGAAGGAGAACATTCCCCTAAGTTCGTTGTAATTTGTGTTGCCTATGCGCTAGAGAATTTTCTCGATACATATTTCCTTAATTGTGCTTGTATTGGGTTCATTGTAGATTATTTTGACAGAGTGACATACAAACATTGTTTATATGTTGAAATTATGTAATTTATGTTTATGCAAAATTTTAATTTATCTTTATTTGTTAGATATTCCATGAATAGCTTGAATTAATGAAATTTTGCCTTAGAGGTTGCGAGGCTTTATTTGGCTAATTCAATATTTACAATACTACAGTAATACTTCACATTAAGGTATAATTTATTGACCAAAAAGAGTCACTTATTGTTATAAATTCAAACGCCGTATCGGATATAATACACTTGACTATGCTCTTACGTCAGAAACGATACTGTTTGTGGTAAATTAACAATTAATATTTCAACGGAAAATAAAACTTATAACATAAAACATAAAAAGTATAATGTACACATGCGGAATGTCCGAGCTTGGTTATGCCGAATAGAAAAAAGTGGGCAACGGGATGCGATATAACCGCGGGCAGAAGTCGGTGATGCAGAATGAGGAAACGTCTTCTGCTACCTACTTAATACTGCTCGATTCGTTCTGGTGTAAATAAACTTTTTCATTTGTCCTTGCGATTTTCGGTTTATTACCGAAATTATTTGAAAGATTATGGAATCATTGATGTTAGAGTGAAAGAGAAGATGAGAGAGAAAAGAAACTTGTTTGGATATAAACAATAATACATCTTATCAGAACGATTTTTGTTTAGCTTCCTTTGTCTATGACCAGAACGGTTTTAGTTCTTATTTTGTACATTATATCACAGCGAAAAAGTAAATTATTTCAGACTTTCATTTAGTTTCCTTTGTTTATGACCACGAGTTCTTATTTTGAGGTGCCTACACAACGTATCAAAATTATTAGAGTTATAAAATTTGTTCAATTCGCAAGCTAGTGGGATTTGTTTTTCTGATTGACTTGGTGAAAAAAAACAAAGGAATTTCTTATATCCGAGATATTCAGAAAAATACTTTTTTTAACGGGATAGCCTGTATATTTTTACATATTCTGGAAGAAAACGGTATTCTGAATAAAAAATTGTAATTACGGTAAACCTACAAAGAAACAAATATAATGTACTTAGCCTATCTAATTGTCACAACAACAATCAAATAGGCAAAGGGAACATAATATATAAGAAAACAGTAAGAAATTGAGAGTTAACAATGCGGCCTTGATGCCAAATGTGTCACTCTACCTTAGATTTGTGATGTGTACGGCTTGTTCGTGCCTTTCCTACCTGTAAGCGGGCAGCAGTTTTGATATCACTTGTCGGCGAGAGCTCGGTGATTGAACATACACGCTGACGTTGTTAACGTTTTAAAAAGTGTTGCATTGTGGTGCGTTCAAGCTATTGATCACCTGTAAAAATGCCAAGGAAATGTGTAAACCACCCGAACTCTTGTTGCTACATTTGCGGCGAATTGACATTTGTATATCAAAAACGGTCTTTCATACCTCTCCTTAAAAAGTGCTATGAGCAGTATTTCAAGTGTAAAGTAGGTGATGAAGAGAAAAGCTGGGCTTCGCATCTTTGCTGTGTTACGTATGTCAGACTTTTTACAGCTTGAACAAAAGGTAAACGACGGCGGGAACTATCAGATCATATTACTGATTGCCATTTTTGTCTAACAAATATACGTGATATGACTTCTAAATCCGAACATACTGTAAAATATATTAATATTCCATCTGCACTGAGACCAGTACCTCACAGTCCTGAATTGCCTGTACCTAAACATGACACTAAGCGACGATGAAAGTGCTGATGATACCAAGGCAAATGAAGCCCTGCTATGTTGACACACTATTGCTTGGCGCTGAAGAGAGGTGTTTCTGATGCAAAGCACAACTTCAAGCCGCAGCACATTTTCCAAGTAAATATATCACTTTGTACGCCATTTTTTCAAGATTTATACACATATTATAATATATACTTTCACAAAATTTCATTGCTTTGTCAGTCTGAAATGTTCAAATGCACTCCCGTCTGTAGTCAGACAATATCTCAATCTGCCGTGGAAATTAGTGTGGACGCTATCTAGCATCTTTGGTATAGTGTTGTTCCAGATTTTAACTATTTTATCCTCTAACTTATTTAAATTGATTGATTGACGTCATTAAAAGGAATCTTATAGAGACTAACCTGGAGTATTGTCACAATAAGTACCAATCCACCAATTAGGTAACTAATAAACACACTGTTCGGATTACTCCTCCCGCACACAATATTAATTAATTCGGGACGACACGTGTTTCGGGAATACGTTGATTCCCATTACCCAATACCGAATTCGGAATACCCATTAATTAAAACTTTGTGCGGGAGGAGTAATCCGAACAGTGTGTTTATTGCGCTGGCCCACAGTCCTTGCTATCTTTACTAATTAGGTTAGAAATAACGAATGTATTGAAAGGAGGACAACTGTCTTATAGATTAGTAGGAAGAATTTATTTTTGAAGTTGCGCTAAATATCGGTCTGAATTAAGGTTGCCATGACCAACTATATGACCCACCCAAACGTTAAACTTTTGCTGTTGTTGGTTTTGTAAAATTTATCTATGCTCATTTTCTTTGGCCCAGTATTTGGTCACAGATAAATTATGACTTCTCACCAGAGGAAAGGAGTATTCGTCAGTAAAAAGCGTAGGTATATGTTTAGCAAAATTATCGTCTTTAAACCAATCAAATCAATCATTCTATCACAAAAACTCATACCTTTAAATTCGTCCTCATAAAATAACAGCCGGTGCTTGGAGTATTTGTAATCAGGAAAACCGCTTAACAGCTTTAACAGTTTGCTGAACTGAAGAACAAGATTGTTTGAAACGGTTTTGATAAGTTAGATTTAATTTCTGTTGCTTCTTCTATTTATTAAGAATTCTGCCTATCGGGAAATTGTATAGCACATAAATCTCTCGCACTTTGAAAGTAATTACCAGTGTGGATCCACTTCATCAGTTCAGCTTTTTCCTGTATTGCGAAAATTGCTCATCCCCAATTGGGAGTAAATATTTGTCCATCATTGTTTTCGTTCAGATTAGCCCGGTATACATATTTGTACACGAAGATACCTCAAATTTAAAGTTAAATACAAATGTACACGACCAACACTTTAATGGTGAAACAAATTTTCATTTTCCGACAAACCCATTTCGCTAACAAAAATTAATACTTCGTTTACGTTTACATTGCTCGGTAGATTTTGTTATTGAATATGCCTCTTGTATTTCACAACAATGTTATTAGAGAACCGCATCCTTTCATCGTGCTACATTTTAGCGATGCAGATCTAAATGCATTTGGAATTACTTAGTGTGTGCGCGGGCAGTCTGTGCCTAGTTAATACGTGTTCACTCACTGAGATCTGTTTTCATAATTAACATGGTATATACATGCACACGTATCTGTGTAAACGTACAAGCATTCTAAACACTTCCATTGTTCAATTTTACTCCGTATTAACTATAATATTTAATGCAATATCCTCTCGTTTATCTTTCGTTTATATTGCTATAGATATGTTAAATATTCCCAAGACATTATTATATATTATGTGTAGATGTCTAAACCTTTTAAATTATTGAACATGAAATTATATAGGAACAGCACAGCATGTTTTTCTTTCATCGACATAATATAGTAAATATTTAACATGTATACATACATGTTACAAATGTGGTAACGCCTCTTGATGTAGTGAAGATAGTAATTTATTCGGTAGCCCATTATAATCATAATTGGCTATCATGCATCACTCGTTTGCTACAGGTATAATGGAGGAACCGCTTCTTGTCCTGGTATTGAAGTGATGTCGTGACGAAAATGAATATTCCCAGCGTGTTAATGGAAACATCAATAAATTAGTTTTTGGTTATTTATCACTTGTGGTTGCTAGTTTCATGTCATATGTGTATGTGTAGTTTAAATATTGTTGGATGAAGGTTTCCTTTAACCCATTAACTTAGATATTTTTGCTTTTTATAACTTCCTGTAAAATCATACGTTATGTCCAAGGAACACAAATAAGTTACTAAATAGGATAGATAAGGAATTAGGTAGGAATTATCTTTATCGAAATAATAATATAATAATAATAATAATAATAATAATTACAATCAATACATGACAATAACAGTATCAAATGTGTAGTGACTATAAGAATAAATAATAAATTGGCTAGTTCAATTAAATAAATGGGTCGGGGTAAAAAATGTTTATGTTTCGGATCATGTGTGTCAATGGAGCTTTTCTCAGAACAGTGGAGTTGTATCTAGTATCGTGCAGACTTTCAGTAGAATTCGCTTATGGCTACGTGTGACAAAGTATATCTGCGACAATCATTTAGGTGCATCAATTTTGTGTCGTAGCATTTTTAATACAAATGACGCACTATATTTTTTCCTTCTTTGTTCTAATGATGCGAAACTATGTTGTTGAAGAAGCAGACCATAGTTTGCGCCTCTAGTCGGGTAAGTACCATCAATTCTAAATGCCATGTATCTTGAGAAACTCTTTTGTATGCGTTCCCGTGATAAGATGAGATGTGTCATTGCATTATACGCTCTACAATGCAATGAAATTGTATATTGCGGGTGTGAAGCATGAGCTTGATCTAAATCTGAAACAATATATAGGATGTTCCATTTAAGAAAACGTATGTTTGGTTCACACTAAGTTTAAAATCGTCTACAATTTTCGTAAATAACTTTTTTGATATTTTATGATAACGGATATATCGAGCTTTGCCACACTAATGCGTCACCCTGTAGGTAGCTCGCAATATAAAATTCATATTTGTTCCAATATCATCCATACGTTCTATAACATGACAAAGTAGTCCCAGAAAGTGACGCATAACCACGAAATGCATATTGCCCTGAATTCGTGATCGCCAAACATTTACCATTGGGATGAAACCTGCAATCTATCCCTAGCCTCTACGAGCTAGAAGGAGAACAACGTGAAAAATGTAACAGGTTATTTCGAAATAATTAAACGGTGGAATAATAAATCGCCTGTGTGTCTGAGAGAGAGAAAGATAAAAAAGATTACAGGTCGCTTCCACTCGTATCAGGTGCATTTCGGGTTGAAATTATTGGCGTTATCATGAACAGACCGCGTTGCCGCTTGGAATGGAATTAATTAAAGACAGACGCGGTTGAAACTGGTGTAAATCTTGATGATAAAAAGGGGGAGTCGGGCCAGTTGGAGGAATCGATGAAAAATAAAAACTGTAAAAAATGATTAAATTCCGGCCCTATGGTGTCCACACCTATCCAGTTAAGGCAAATAAAACTTTTTAATAACAACTAATTTACATAAATTTGTAAGCTTGACGCGCCTGAATTCGTTTTGAAGCACCAATTAGCGGAACACATGACTAATGATTTCTGTGGTAATTGCCACTCGAGGCGCAACGGCTCCGTGACGATACAGATACTCACTTGTTAATGTAAGCGGGACGATTGGAGCAGAAACATTGCCTAAGGAACCACTTACACGCGTGACAGGCGAAATCGATATTTCATACATGAAAATCTTTGAAAATCCTTTTCATTGTGGTAGAAGAAGGTGTTCTATGAATTGTTAATGTTTATCGCGGCAAATACATCGATAATATTTAATGAAGATCATAAATGGATTTCTAGGTGTAAGATAAACTTATTGTTTGCACCGTTCCATATTAGACATAGAGGATTTCTGAGATCCTCTATCTAAGACAGATTCATTCGCTGATGACCTAGTTGAAAATGGAAAAAAGCCTGTTTTTAAACTAGGAGGGACATTTTAAATTCTCCGCGCTAAAGCCTGCATCTGCGACTGGTTGTTTCGCAGATAGGTTAACACAGACGAAATGCGAAATATTACAATAGATTTGAAATATGGTTGTCAAACGCTTGACAATTTTCGTCATTGCTCTTATAATAAGGAAAACATCCTCATTCCATTGCTTTGTCAAACGTAAACAAACCTGTTCTGTTAAGAACAAATGTGTAATAGCGTGCGTTCGTGAGCAGAAATAAAAAGAAATAGTAAGAGAAGAGAGTGATAAGAAGGAGTGAGGTGAAAGAAGTATTGGAAAGAGCAAAAGGAGGGAGAGAGGCCGTAGAGAAGAGAGAAGTGGGTGGGACACGTTATCACACATACACAAGTTATATTTTATAAGGTATTTGATATTATTTCATTCGTTAAATTATATGTGCGTATTATTGGTAAAGTGACATTTCAAAATTATATTTTCAAACACATCTTTAGGTTTCTTGATATAGTTTGGGATAAATTACAATTTTTGATTAAGTCATTAAAATATTAATTTAACAATTGTCAATTATTAACTTTTCAGAAAATGCCAGGCTCGTGTCGATTTCACATGTACAACAGAACCTAAGTTTGTAATTACTATTATTGTTTAAAATTCATTAATAAAATATATTATTAGCATTTGGAAACACAGCAATATATATTCCCGTTCTTAATATGGATACTGAACCGAGAAGTTCACTATCACTATTCGCCTCCGAAATAACGCAAACGTTTAGATTTGGGACATTTATCGGTAGCTGAAAGCAGTAAATTCTAAATATGTACAAGCAGTATGATAGAAGTATGGTCCAAGAATACTGTTTCTATAAATACCACATCGAACCCTAAAACCGTATTACGCGTATTAAAATAAAATCCCTCGTAAGTCTTTGAGTATTCATATTAGGGCAAAAGTGTATTAGGGCTTTTAAATTAAATTTTATATTGTCTTTCCAAATATTGAAAAACATACAGGGTGTTTAATTTAAAAAAATACAAAATTTTAAATTATCTTAAGAACGCATCATTCAATTGATTTTTTCTCCATTGCACCTTAATCAACAGTGAAAACATTGCTACTTTAACCGAATCTGTAGCATTAATAATAAGAAAGTTAGCAATAGTGCCCCGAAATTTTTGAACACCCAAATCGATACTACCAAGTCGATCCGGTTGATTAAGCGTACTTCGTCGCGCTCACTGAACCGTAACAATCCACTTAATAATAATATTTCTATTATCTAACAACACAGATCAAATTAATTACAATGAGTAAAAGTTGTTACAATGGAAATCAAGCAACAAATTCTGGGTTATGAAGATAACAAGCATAACAATCACAATACAACCATGTATGGAAGATGAATGGAAAATAAGATCTTTGATCGAAATTTCCCTTTCGTTAAACATTTCTTTCTATTGAATCTTGGGAGGCGCTACTCTAATACTGCCACCTGCTTCCCCCACGTGTTCCGCAGCTTCATACAGATTTTATCGTCATCGTTCACCCACGACTTGCCCTCTTTTACTCTTCCATTTTCACTAACTAGAAGCTTCCTTCCTGCAGACGATCGACGCGAATGTACGGCGCGCTTCATGTCGACATCATCGTGTGTATACGAGGCGGCGCGAGCTCCCCTGTCAACATTGCTGCCGCTTTTCCGTCTCAATTTAACTTTATCCGGACGGAGGCCATCGGTGTTCGCCGCCGCCGGCATCAAACGGGTCCCGTTTTCGTGTGATGCTAACTTTGTCGACGCGAAATTGTAGCGACATCAAAGCCTGCTGCCGGGCTCGCCGCCCTGTAATTGGTATTTTTACTGCCGTGTCATTAGTACGCGGTGTAATCGAAAAATTCTATCTTGTCTTTCTATACGGACGGGCGAATGAAGGCTCGGCTATTAAATTTGGTGTATCGCCGTTAGATGTGAGGAGTATTTAGGATGGCAAAGGTAGTGAACATGTGGATTTATGAAAATTGTAGGCAACTTTGTAATATCGCTTGAAACACTAAACATTTCTTTGTAGCTATAGTTTGTATAGCTTAGTTATTTAGTTTATGTAATTGTTTCCATTTGTTAAGTTTAGTGGTTTGTGGAATGATGCGCAGGTGAGAGAACATGGAAGCGGCTGGTGCCCTGTAAAAAATACTTTATTTTAGAAGCAAATTACTCACGGTAAATATTCCTACCAGCTACAGACAGTACCATAATTGCAAAATACGCAAATGACACATTATGGCATCATAATTAGATTCTCAGCTTCTTCAAAACCACTTAAGAGTATTTGAGCAACGGAGCAGCTTGCTTCAAGATGAAGTTAACAACTCCATTTATTTATTTATTTTATTCTTCCTTCGAAGATCATCAAACAATGATATAAGACACGTCAACAGTCAACCTATGACAAGAGTCATAGATTGTTTACATTGATAAAACACAAGACATCAGAAACAAACTTAAAAACAAATTAAAATCATATGCATTCAATCGCAACTCCTCAGCCCCGTGACCGTAGGAACTCCCCTACATTATAAAAGCAACTGCATTGGAGTTTATGTGCACATAAATGTATGTTTTGCATACCCGCTGGTTGTGCATTGTACAGTTGTTTACCCGCATTGGTCGGACTTCTCTCATAGAGGGAGGTTTTGTGTGAAGATGTTCTCAATAAACTACCATGCCTCGTATTATAAGCGTCACAGTTAGAATTTTGTTCAAGTCTTATATAATTTTTGACGAACATACCGCTTTTGTAGATATAAATAAAAGGAAAAGTTAAAATATTGTTGGTTTTAAAAATCGGTTTACAACTATACCTACCCTCAACACTATGTTATGCCTTAACAGTCTCTTCTGTACAATAAATGTCCTTTTCCAACCCTTGGTATAACCCCAAACATTCACATTATAATTCATAGCTGAATAGGCCAAGGCATAATAAATATTCAGTACAGTTTTATGATCTGTTGTTTGTCTTAATTGAAATAATACCCATTAGGTGCTATTTAATTTGTTGCAAACATAATCTATATGAGAAGACCATTTCATATCGGCATACATATGTACGCCCAGAAGTCTTGCGGATTCCGAGTTTTTAATTGTGCAATCGTTTATAGAAATATTTAGAGTATGAATTACCTTTCTACAGTGAGGCTGCATGGTTTCTTGTAAGTTAACAATGAGTCTATTCGTTATACACCACTCTGTCAAGGCTTGCAAAGCAATATTTATAGTTGTTTTTAATTCATTTGAATTACTGGCTTCAACTATAATAGTCGTATCGTCAACATGGGATATTATCTTACCAATCTCCACAAATTCGGGTAAATCATTAACATATAAGGGAAAACTTAGAGGCTCTAGCACAGACTGCTGGAGTACACCGAGGTCCACACCAACTAAGTCTGAATGATGGTCGTCAATTTTAACACATGCTTTCCCACCTGACAGGTATGACATGAGCCAATGAAAAAAGTTATCTCTAAAACCTAGTGAATATAGTTTTTGGTGTGCTATATTAACATTAACTGTATCAAATGCTTTGGTGAGGTCGAATTGTAAAGTGGCAACATACTTTCCATCATATAAGATCTTGTGAATTCTATTAACCACACTACACATTCCTGTCTTAGTAGACCTACCCCCACTGAAGCCGTGCTGAACCGCATTTAAGATATTAAATTTCTTAAATATTTCCACATTCTGCTATGTATTAACCGCTCAAATACTTTACTGGTAACATTCAGTAGCCAGATTGGCCTACAGTTATGTATTGAAGTCGAATCACCTTTCCTAAAGATTGGCAGTGTTAAACCTGTTTTCAGTTTAGTAGGATTTGTACCTTTAGCTACAGACAAATTAATTATATATGATAAAGGACGCGCAATTACTGGTCCTAATGTTTTTAATATAGAAGAAGGAATACAATCAATGCCCATAGAATTAGTATTTTTAAGATTGTATATTTCCTTTAAAACCGCTTAGGTTCAATATCTACTCATATTACGTTTATATTAGTGATGGGTAAAACTGCTCTATTTGCGTAGCAGCTACAAACTGCTACTGCTACGTTTGTGTAGCAGCTTA
>JARFOC010000273.1:48649-60282 GCA_031763485.1 Osmoderma eremita | reverse complement strand
AGTTTGAAAGAGATTTCAGAAACCTTATTACAGAGGTTTTCGATTTCTGTAACGTGCTCGATTTTGTACCGCAATCAAGGTGTGTCTTCATTAGGTATCTCTGTATTACCTCTAATGTGCACTTTCTTCTTTTTGAATATTTCATATTGAATACTAAGAACGCACTATAGAGTTGCTTGAATGCTTCTATAAAGGTTGGCGTACCTTCATTAATTTGTCATGTTTCGTCATATGATTTTGAAAGATATGCACAGGACTTATATGACACAAATTGTTTGTAACAATTAACCTCTCTACATCTAAAAATGCAGTGGGGACTATATTTATGAAATGATGGATGTTTATTGTATTTATTTATGGAATTAAATTCTTTCAAACAAGAGTCGCATTGAAAGGTTATGTTGTTCATGGCCTGAAATAGAACAAACCTATAAAAGTATGTACGACACCCCGTAACAAATTCACTTGATAGTTTGTTTTGTAGGGTAAATCGGCAAATGCAGTAGTACTTACCTTTTTATACGACGAAACAGGTTAAAGCCCTTCTCTGAACAGAAACTAACAAGAACGAACAGGAATGACTCAACGAAGCTGTGCGCATGTTTCCGCCTCCTCCGTGCGAAATTGTACATTCTACCGAGCGGAAACTTCGACGGCAATGGACATTTTCCCAAAATTAGAATATAGAATTAACCCTCTGTTGGAAATTTACGCCAAACGAAATAAATATTTCGCCAACGTGGAATTTCCACACTAGGTTAGCGTGAAATTATGAAAAAGGACGCAATTTTTCGACAAACTAGATTTAATTCTACGTTTTTGGTAGTATACTTCCATAGTAATATTGCGCTATTTTTCTCAGTGTGGTGCATACATCTCTCATATGTCCTTTGCACGCATGATGGTTTCATTTGTGACAAATTCTTCTTGTTGATTTATTACGACTTCTCGAACAAATGTAGCAACGTCGAATACAAATTACTGGCTTATCTGGTGGAGGAGGAGGGAGGGGGTAAGGTTTCTTCATGTCCAAGGAGATGTATTGCTCGCCGCCTAATATCTCTTGATATAAATGACTTCGTTGATGTGTGTTCTATTTGGGCTTTTATTAGTTCCGGTGCAAAACCTTCAATGAAGTGAGATCGAAAGATTTTTTTTCAGGGTAGTTAGCTTTACATACGCAAGCAGCGTTTCTTCCAGCTATATTTAGAAGATCATAAAACACAACCATTGGCCAACGATTGGTTGTTCTGATTTTTTCAATATATGTATTGGTCGAGGTAGTTATAATTTGAATAATACTGTCACCTAGAAAAAGTTTTATACAGTCAACCTCTGACAATACATTTCGAGCATTTACTTTTGGTCCGGAAAACAGTTTGATGATGTTGTGAGAACGAACACGCAATTGCAAATTAGCTCCACACCTTCTCCACTTAGTTGTTTTATCTTTATCAAGGTAAAAATTGTTCCTATCGTTTTCTTCATGTGTGCAACTGTCCAGGTTAGATATATTTTGGTCTTCATCTGATCGGAATCTGTTGGATGATCGCTCTTTTCCAGAATATCTTCCTCGAATTCATCTTCATCTTCTTCATCTAAAGGATCCTCCTCTGCATTTGAAACCTCTTCATACCATTTCATCAACTGTTCAGAGTTTCTACTAGTTTCTAAACGTCGTTTCTTTGGTTCAGACAAATCTATATCTGACATAAAAAAATAAGGCACAACGAGGTCTTATTGTAGTAAAGAATTTATTGCATACATAAACATACATAAAAAAAACAGCAATATCTCCAAATAGAAAAAGCTAATAAGGATCAAAGAAAAACTCACCTAAATTTTGTAACAACCTCGCAAATTCTAAAGTATACACTGGGCAAGGAGTGTAACTTAGGCACGCGCGTGGATTACAATTGTAATCCAGTCTTCTTTGATAACTAATAACTGAAACAAACGTATTCTCCGACTGCTTATTATAGTAGCTTATTATATTAGTTTCTGGTTGACTTGTGTGCCCATTCCTTTGTACTTCGTGTTATTCTTTTGCCCTCTATCCGCGACTTACCTCTTCTACTCAGGATCTTCGCCACCTCATCAGTCCAGGTCTTCCTTGTCCTTCCCTTTCCTCTTTTGCTTTGCACCTTCGTTTCCCATATCAGTATAGGTCGTGGCTTCTCGCTCATGAGGTTTACGTGTCCAAACCATCTGAGTTGGTTCCTCTCGATAACACTAATTATTGATTCAACGCCCAGTTCCGTTCTAACCTCCTCGTTTCTTATTCTATCCGTACGAGTGACTTCCTTCACGGCTCTTAAGTACTTCCTGTCTGCAGCTTGAATTCGACTCCTTTGTGCCTGGTTTAATACCCAGCGTTCGGACCCGTATGTTAGAATTGGTATAAACACTGACCTGCACACAGTTAATTTGGTTCTAACACTTATTTCCGACTTTATTATAAGAACTTTGTTTGGACTATGGTAAACTCTCATTGAGTTATTTCTTCCTTATTGCACTTCATTTTCTTCACTGCCTCCTCTTTCCAGCCATACTCCCAAGTATTTGTATTCATTCACTTGCTCTATCTTTTCTTGGTTTAATTCAATACTAATTGGTCTATTTAGTTTACCTATAATCATTACTTTTGTTTTGTTCATGTTGATTCTTATGTTTATTTTCTCCAGTTCTTCCTTCCATTGCATATTGTCTTTCCTCACGTAGTTCCTGTTGTCTCTACTCAAATTTCTTATTCGTGCCAATAATTGATTGTCAATATTCCTGCGTCTTAGCCCTTCCCATATTGCTCTTAGTAGGACTCTATCGAAAGCCTTTTCTAGATCCAGGAACGCCAGAAATAGTTCCGAATTTTTTATCCTTGTCTTCTCTATTAACTGTTTCAGGGTAAAAATGTGGTCCTGAATACTACTCTCCCTCCGAAATCCACATTGTGCCTATGACAACTCTCTCTCTATCACCATTCTTAATCTGTTCTCCAGGATGTGCTCATATGTCTTGGATACAATACTTAGCAGTGTTATCCCCCCATAATTTTCGCAGTTCCTGTTATCTCCCTTCTTATGTATCGGTAGTACTATACCAATTTTCCAGTCACTAGGGGTCTGTTGTCCGTTCCATACTTTACTGAACAGTTGTGCCACAGTGCCCATCCCCCGTTGTCCCAGGTTTTTCAGCATTTCTGCAGTAATTTTATCATGACCCGGCGATTTAAGCAGTTTCATGTTGCTTCTGTCTGTATTTCCAGCATTTCGGTTATTAATTGCTACGTCTTCGCTTATTTTATACTAAGAAATAACTTGCATCAACTCAAATGCGCTACCCCATTGACATGCCATTTTTGAATTGGTCGTCAGAAAAACAAACGTGGATTACATTTGTAATCCACGCGCCTAATGGGGGGTTAAATATGTTGAGCAGTGAATTTAAATAACTATCAGATAACTGCATGGGTAAAAGGTAGAAGAAATCGTAATTTTTTTCTTTCTGTAGATATTCCGAACTAACTACCTGTCCAAAAACATTTTCATCCAACACTAATCAGTATAAGGAAACACTTATATACACAACAAAACCCAACCCCGAAACATTTTATTATTCCTTACATGACGTGGCCGGAAATAAAAATTTCTGTTCTACATGCTCGGCTCGTATCCGCAAAATACGCACCGTAAAATATTCCGTCTCGTATTGCGATAATAATTCAGACTGTAATAACTCCGCGTGTGCGTGTGTCTTCCGCAGTCGGTTTTGCGTGTGCGTGCCGCCAGATAAATTGAAATTTACGAGCGCTACACGTGTTTATGCGAGCGCGCCGCATCATTCGGTTCGTATCGGGATCAAACGAGTACGTGAATGACAAATAAAGCGAAGGGGGAAACTTTTCCTAAGAGGTAAAGCACAATTGTATCGAAAATATAGCACACAGCGTGTCCGCTCAATACGGCGCGGTTCTTATCCTGATATTTCGTAGTTAGTACCAGGGTTGCCTTTTATATATCGGCAATAGGCGTTCCAGGTGCTGCTAGCTGACAACTGACGGCTGTATCGTAAACTTCGGCCTTTTTGACAGTATACCTACTCGGAACATTTTGACGTACAAGCGATGTTTGTGTTACTTACAGTGGCTTAGAAAATCATCTTGGCCAAAAAAACTCGTGAACATTTTCCTGTCATTATTTTTTACAATTTTCGACTTCGTTTATCTCAACAACAGTGCATCGATGAACTTAATTTGGCGATGAAGCACCATCAAAAACCAGTGTATACCGGTGGTACGCCTAATTCAATCGTGGCCGTGCTTCACTCACTGACGAATTTCGTGAAGGCCGTCCAAAATTAGTTGTTGTTGAAAAGCATTGATGCTGTGCTTGAACTGATATTGCAAGATCGGCATGTGGAGTATCGTGAGAATGAGGTATCCTTAGGCAGTGGTGGGATTGGCATACATTCAATATTGCATCAACAGTTGGCCGTCAAAAAAAATTGTTTGCGTTGGATTCCACATAATTGTCATCTTCGTAAGCAAGTACTGGGCAATCCAATCTGGACAGTAAATCGTGTACTCTAACATTTTCAGGATATTAAAGAAACAAGAGGCTGGTTGCACCCGACAGTCGAGAATTCGGTGAGGTTCCATGGTCAATATTGTCAAAATCCAAGTCAAAAGTACTGCTAAAATCAGTGCAGATTAAGTCGACCTGTCCGTTCGTATCAAGTTCGTTGTTAATAAGGGTCAACAAGTTAGTAATAGTTAACCTACCACGAATGAATCCGTGCTGATATGGTGAGATATGACTTTATGTTGTTGTAGATACATGGACATATATCATTTTAAAACACCTTTGAGAAGTTAGATAAAATACATGTCGATCCATAAATATCAATATGTGTATTACCACTTTTCTTATATATTTGGGTTATTCCAGCACGCTGCCATAGTGTAGGAAATACCTTTATCACGAGATTAACTATTATAGATAGAGGTTTAGTAAGAACGTATTTCGTAAGGCGAACCAGCAAACTTGATAAAAAGTTATCGCTACCGTTAAGATTTTCAGAAAGGTGTGCCATAATAAAGCAACCAATCTTCAGTCACCAATTGGAGAATATGATATTAGCCACGTTAGTTTGCAGACCAATCACTTTAAATATAGTTTATATCTAGTGGCATTTAGATTGTTATTCGTAAAATGGCCGACGAGCTACAGAAATTATATAAATATCATGCCGACATATGAAACTCAACGCCCATACTAGTGTACCTACTCATGTGGAGTGTGGATTGTTGTACTGGATAAGTAAACGTTGTATTTGCTTTCCCTTCAGATTTGAACCTACGTACGTAGATATATACATAAGCTTAATCCTGAGAAAAATACACCTGAACAGAACCATGGATACTAAGTTACTTAATTGTGCGTTGGTGTGAGGCTACAGTAGTAGTTTATCTTAATTTTCAAGTGAGAGGGAACGTAACAGAGCTATCTACGTTAGCTAACGAACCAAGAAGAAAACGGTTTGTTTTTCTCGTCAGTTAATGGAGTAGGGTAAATCTCGTCGCGACCGTTGGGGCATCCGCATAGCTTTCGAACGAATGGGATCAATTAAAACGAGTAATTATCGAGAGGAATTGTATTATTGTTCGCAATACAAGAAAGGCCAATTAATTTTATGTGCCGATAACGCGGCAGATCGACACTGGGAAAGCAACCTTCTGGTCTGGTGCAATAACTCTGAAGGCGTGATTATCGAGCGATAACAGTACGCGGGGTACGTCATCTCCTGATTGATGTGACGAAATTAATGTAATTGGAATCGTTATGCTACGACGATTGAATCTATTTGTCGGGCAATTAGATACTATTCATTCCAAATGCATGGATATGCACCGTGGGTATTAATTCAGGATCAGGTTGTGGTAAAAAGAGCAATTTCCTAAATTAAAGTAGATTGGTATAGCTTTAGAGGAGAAACACATGCCGAAAGCTGCACAGATGTGAAAATTGTAAATTATTTGTTTATGTCTTCTTTTCAAAAGTATTACAAAATTCATTATTGGAACTGTACTTCAAAGGAAATAAATCTTTCATTAAATATCTATCATATCCCTTTTAGAATATTTTCACCTACTTTTTAGTCTCAAAGAGGAAAGACCATTTGGTATTCACCGCTCAAATATTCAACTAGTACATACATTTTGTTACATACGTACATCTGTTCATAAAGGTTGCATGATTGTTGGTCTTTTGAACAGACTGGTATTGAGACCTTACACAGTAAAGCATAGGTCTTATGAATATGGTTAATGGTCAGAACTAGCCAATTGGCAAAACATATGTTCATATTTAATATAATCCACTCATCGCTTCTAATACCACAAAGTGATTTATTGAACATTAATTCAATTATAAAATGAATAAATGCTTGTGGTGAACGGTTGTGCCCTTGATCATGCTTGAAAAACATTGATATGAGGTGTGATTGAACATAAAGATGTGTTAATTGCTATTGTAGTCAGTGATGGGCGCTTCCAATGAAAGTATCATTCGGTGAGAGTAAACAAACACTTATTCGTTAACAAACGAGATTTCCTTTCATAATGATAAAATTTTACCATTTCAAATCATAAGTATAACCACGTTTTCCAACAGGTATCAGGCAGATATTAGTTTTTTTCATTTGTCTTGCTCTAAAAGTTTGGAGTATTTTAAGTTTGAACCTAATGGAGTAATGAGAGTAACTTAGAGTAGCAATATTTTTTGGGACAAATAAACAACTTGATAACGCATATTGAAAAATACCCGCTGTATACATATACTTAACATGGAGAGAGAACATGTTCCAGTTTGTCCTCGGAAGAGTATTCCAGTACAAATAAACACAGTTGGAGTAGAGATTTGGGACAAATAAAAGCATCAATTGTGCACTTTTTACTCAGTACTGGTGAAGTAATACAAAGAAACCTATTATGCGCATTATTATTTTTGCAATAGGACGTTACTTAATTTCGAAGTTCTGTATTTCACCGTAAGAAGGCGCTCTGTTACTGTGCCGCTATTGAAATTGAATCAGCCACATCGAATACTCAGTGTCATGTCGAATCGCTACAATATAGCGATATCGGTAATCGCTAAATTTGCAGATGCAGGAATATCGTTTATTGCTTCTAACAGAATTTTTTTTATTTGTAAAAGGTGGTCTAACATAATTAAGATGGAATGTCACATTACGCCTTGTTTCAATTTAAGTTGAGGTAAATTATATTTTATTTAAAATCATTGCAACTTAATCAACTTATCAGATGCAAACACACTTTGTTTGAAATACGGTACAATGTTGCCAAACTTTTTCATTACTTCTAATAAGTCACTGTCACCACTTATCGATTCTTTTGCAACCAAATTTAAAGTATTACATAAGTGACGCATGATAAAATTATCAGACAAGCGAGAAAGGTCATGGGCGATAGCTATAAGTTGTTTGTGTAATGTATCTTTTTTTATCTAATTCGCCTTTTATGTGACCTATATCAACCTACAACCCATTGCGTTTTGGTATTTTTGAAAAGGATGTGAAATATATTTTACTTAATGCAAATATATTCGCTGAGAACCATGCATGCAGGCTGTTCGAAACATCATTTGTTCTATCGACAACATTTACCTAACTAGATATCAGCAATGAAATATCGTCAGCATGCATAACAATATATATGTCATTCAGGAAAGATACAATGTCGTTTACATATATATTATATAACACAGGATAGAGTAGCTATTGTTAGTCGAAGCACTCCACTCAGTGTAGATAAGAGATGGGAACTAGCAGAAACCACGTCATGTTTATCACACAAAGTCAGTTTGACAAATTGCATTCGATTTTTAAGATAAGTTGTACACCAGTTTATATAAAAGATACCCCTTACCACTTTGTTGTGTAAAGAACTCTGAATATGTATGTCGGCAACTAAGTTGCCATCCTCAGCAGAAAACCACAAAGGAAAGTAGTCAGACGTAGCACTCTGAGAGATATTTTAGAGTCTGTTGACCTGAGAGCAGTCGGTTTATAATTGCCAATATTATTTTGTGGATGGGAATAATGGCTGATACATTAAGCACTTCCAGAAGTATGTCACTACAGAAGGATTCATTAAAAATTCCTAAAAAAATGCAGAAACAAGAATGTAGTGGTCTCTACAAACTTTTTATAATCTCTTTGTATGGAAGTTTCTTAACATCAAACGTTATCGCGAAGTGTGGAAATTGTTGGCAGAAACAACAATAACCACTCCGGAATTTACCCTTTTAACTGGACTGCTAACATTTCTTTTTTGATAAAATCGCGTGAATCTCGCAAGTTCTGGAGGGCCAATGGGTATATCCCGTAAATCAGTCGCATGTCTAAAACAGTTTGTTGCCCAACAAATCTATTGTTATGTGCATACATCAAATGGGAATGTACAAACACAACGACTGACAAATGACACGAATACAATGAAATTTTTCTTCCGGAATATTTATTCTGGAGGTAATGTGCATTGATAAGCATCATTTGTAGAACATGCACGGAAATTTTGGATGGCCACGTAACGGTCTTTCTCTCACCTGGATAGTAGATCTTGTCTGGCTACTCCAGACATGAAACTGTTATATTGCACTATAGGCTGTGGCTTTAATTTCGGTCGCTCTCTTCTATCTGTAATTCCTACAATTTCGTTTTTGTATGCATTAAAAATGTATGTGACATTCCTTTTATCTCGCCAATTCACTACCATTACGCCATTTGCATATTTTGCAATAGTCTCTCGCACATTAACCTTGGCAGATTTTACATCCTTGGGACAATTTTTTCTGTCTATGCCCAGCGTACCGTTGCTGTGAGTGCCATTCTCCAGTAACAGTTTGGCCAGTCTAAAACTAATATAAAAGTTGTACATATACACAATATGTCCTGCATTGAATGTATCTTTCAAGAGATCCATCACAACTTCCTCCGTGTGACCTTTTCCGCCTAAATCGTCTACCATCCCTGTATAGACGCGAAATTTTTAAATGCAGCCGGAAAGATTAGTGAGCATGTAAAGATTTATGCCACATTTATGGCGCATGTTTTTAATAATATGGCGAAAAACTAAACGTCCACGCCAAAACACCGTCGTTTCATCTAAACTTAGCTCACGTCGTGGGTAAAAAACTTCATCTTTTTACTGAAAAATGCTACTACATGCATAATCATGAACAGTCTCTCGGCTGGTTGGTCTTCACCTTGCTTTTTGCAAAATGTAAACACCGCTGCATTAGGACAAATCTGTTTCTGGACATGCTTTTTGAAAATGCTTCCACACTAAATAATTCATCCTGCTTCCAATAATCCTGAATCCTGTTGATGCTCATAGTCCCCATGTGTACAGGTAAACCGATAAAAGTTAAAAATTCATCTATAACGAGGTCCTTCCAAGCAGTTATCCTGGACTGCTCTTTTGTATTGCGGGATAAAAATGTTTGGACAGCATACCAATTTGTTTCCTCAATTATGGATTGAAGGAAATCATCTGTCATTAGATGTCTAAAGTTATTTATAGGCTCACCACTAGGAACAGGAATGAGTAATTCTTCAATCTTTGTAAATGGAAGAATAGTCAACGAACTAAAGTTTTCCTGCCAGTCAACCGTATCCAGGGCAACTTGCCGTGGATAATTTTGAACGGTCGTGGGTAGGTTGTGTTGAACTATTTTACCACCCCAAAAACAATTGCAATCGCGGAAAAAATTAAAACCAACACTACACACACGAAATTTACACCTCTAAGCAAGTATCAGCAGAGATACAGTGCATATTACCCAGCACCAACTAAACTACAATGTGTTTCATACAAAGCTGACGCGCACGCCTTCAGGCGCCCTTGGCACGTGTATAGAGCTTGCCAAACATAATACAACGTATTTGGCAGTGAACGTGTTAAGGATCTAGGAAGGATGTTCAGTACTGTACCATACTCTTTGTCTGGCATTTATTGATGACTATGGTTTTCCAAAAAAACCGTAATTTTTACTCGAAGTAATTCATTTATCCTTTTTTATTTTACGTTTAGTGACGTCACATTTTTTTTGTATAGCTTCCTTCTAACTTGCTTTCTTTTGAAACATTCGGTATTGACGTGATTTTGTTTTTCTCCTTTATAGTAAATAGCTGTTAAGGTGTGTCCTTAGGAAGGAAATAGGAATAACGCTACGTCATCATTGTAGATTCCTTCGGTAAAGAAGTCACCAACAACGAAATTCAAAGAATAAACTTTCCTAGAAGCGACACAACGTATTATCAAACGCTTTCTTTGTTACTTCACATAATTATACATTACATGACCTACATAGGACATAAAAAAAGAAGCAAAATGCAATTAGAAATAATTATTTAATCGTGTCTGATACTGGGAAATGTAAAAAAAGGAAAATAGAACGCATACCATCGCAACACCATCACTAGGTTCCAATTAAATATTCAATGGAATTTGTGTGACATAGAGACGCGGATTAAGCGTACGTTCGCTCATTCACTCCAAAACCAACCGGACGGAAACCGGTAAAGCTACAACAAAGCTCTAGCAAAAAGGTGATCAAATCAAGCTGCTTTTAAATGTAACATTGATAAAATTTGTTGAAAATTGCACATTCAAGAAGGCGATGAGATTGTATTCGATGCGTCGGACGGATATATTAAAAAATGTTTCAATTAATTTCTTTTTTAAGTACACGTTAGTTGAATAAAAAAGGCATCTTTTTGCCTATATGTGCGCGTCGGTTTTATTTTACGGCTAGGTTTGACATTTCCATCCTTTTGAAATACCGTTGACACGTAAGGTAGATGAAATGTCCCGCGCAAAAAAAATATCGATTGCTGTTTTAATTGGGCGTGAAAGAAGGAGAGGCAAGTGAAATGAAATGAAATAAATGTGAATGTGTGCAATAATGGAATAAATTTTGGTGATATTAAAGTTTTTGGAGATTAAATATGTTATTGAGTGGCGTTAATCTTGTCTGGTATTGAAAGAATTGTGTAGTTTTGGTTTGTTTATGAACAGTTTTCAAAAGAGGCATCTTCCCATCTAAACCACTTCATTTCATATTAGATTTATTTCATGCTCACATTAGTTCCTTGGAAAAATGCCAATATAGTAATGTCCTTTCTAAACGTATGAAAGTTGATGTTCCTTCCAACTGTAAAATTACTACTGAAAAATTTAAATGGCTGGAAACTAACTAGCAAAATTGCAAAAGAAGTAAGTTAGAACTAGAAGCGTCTAATTTTCACTGAAATTCATAAACCAGGTAAGTCGATGAGACCAATTGTGTTTGGTATTAACTCACCCAACGAACCAGCAATTCGCATATCAACTTCGATAGCCAAACAACAAACTAGTTTCTGGTTAAATCAAAGGCTTCGAAATATTTGCCGAGTGTTTCGATCATCATCTACATATCTGTGTCGATGATGGACTACTGATTCCAAACTAAGTTTATTCTAGGTGTTTTGTATACTCTCTTTGCGTATAATAGTTCTGCTACCAATTTTATGTTGTTGTATATTCTTTTTGTGTATAATAGAAATGAAACTTCGTT
>JARFOC010000273.1:32735-45656 GCA_031763485.1 Osmoderma eremita | reverse complement strand
GCCCACGAACGAAACCATGCTGATTAGGTGAAATGAAAGACTTAAGACGTTCGTATAGATGGTGAAACAAAAAATGTATTTAGTATTACAAACAGAAAATTTTAAGAAAAAAATTAGTTTTATGTATGTCTTTTATTACAATCTTTGTGAAGTGGGTTAAATTCTTAAGAGCTAGAAAAACTTCAACAAAAATATACATATCTCAATTCAAAACAAACGAAAATTCAATAATTCAAAGAAAATAACAGGAATTTAAAAAATGTAAACTAAATCTAGTTAGACCTGGTACAGAAGCAATCGGAACACATCATAATGGCATGTTCCAAACAAAAACATTTTTTGCAATAAATGCAGATTTTTTTTTGGAGTTGCAATCCTTGATAAATTTATATTTATAGGTCGTTCTTTGGTGCTCATTTATGAGATCATATAATAACGCTTCTAAAACTGTCTTCTGTTAATTTTTATGGACGAATTGTTTTGGGTATATATAATATAAGAATTTATTTATAAACTATAAAGTATCACCACTGGCCATTTGTTTTTTTCCCTTGCAACATTGTCGGTTTCACACATTTTATCTACCGTATCCACGCCTTCCTTAGTAGCATTATAGTCTATTATTATCTCAGGTTTACCTGTCTCTTGATCGGTTTTAGCATCATCACGCATACCAGAAACCAGAAGAACATTTTTGTTCTTTTTTGGCACGTAGGAACCAAAGGTGGAATTGTCTCTGTGCCCAAATAAACTTGACTTTTCTTTACGTGTGAATTGCCCAACCAATTCGAATAGTAACGATGATTGTCAACTAGAATTCTTGTTCCGCTTATCGATCAGTGGAATACTTGTAAAAAGATTATCACAGGTTAAGTTGCGCCCTGTATTATAAATAACATCGCAAAGAAACAAGACCACAGCCATTGTCGAGTGATTGGGGACCTTCAGGCTGTTTTCCGGTGTAAACTTTCATCTTTAATGTTTGAAACATTTTGGCTTCTGTATCTATTAGGTTTGGACGGAATATATTGCCGAAACTTACAACGACCTCTAAATGCCTCTAATTTCTCGTCGATTGTGACAAATCGTGATGGACTGTCAAATTTGCTGAATGAAGCTGTTATAGTATCGAACAATTCTCGTATAGGAGCTAATTTTTCAAGCAAAATACTTGTATCTCTATTATCAAACCTTAGACAACGCAAAAGGAAATAAAAACGGTTCCAGCTCATAGTCAAACCAAAGATCTCTGGGGAAGAGCCATCAGCTCGGAATAAATCTTTGGCGTTCAATCAATTATTTCTTCGAACACAAGCAAACAGTAAAAGACCAAGGAATGCTCGAATTTCAATCTCATCACTGAGACTGCAGTCTGCGGCTCTTCCGATTTGAGGTGAAATCCGTTCTATTTGTTAGTTAGTGAACTTTATTATCAAGCATATTACCTTTTCGGAGAAGAACAAGTTCCATATCAAACCTGGCTCCTTTAAGTTTTTAGCTTCGCCATTTATAACAGGAAGTTGAGTCACTAAATTTTTAGAACGTATTCTTACCGTTGTTGAAAGAGTATTTTTGTTCCATTTCGTTTTATTATTCCAAAGTAATAGCTACTAGAAGTCGGAAAAAGTTCCGCTTCACAGTCTGAATCGTTTTCTTGCTCGGCATCACTCTTTTCTTCCTGTACTCAACGGAATCCTTATAGTCACTGTCGTTGCTACCTTCATAGTCTGAAACCGGCATATTATCCTCCAAAATCAATCTTATGTGCTCTTCGTCTATTTTTATCTTAAAGTATAACCTGCCAGTAATTTGCAGATACATATACGTTATAATACCATCCCAAAAATAATGAAAATAACACAAAATTATATGAGTTGTTCAAAATATAACTTACACAAAACTGTTACGCCAATACTCACTTTTCGGTCTCAAAGACCAATTATTGCTGTACGCGCATATACGTCTTACTAACACGAATTTTGTCACCGCAGTAAATTGAAGCTTATTGAGAATGATGAAGCCAACAGAAATCCCAATACGCTGACGTTTTTCGTTTACAAGAAAAAAACGAAAATGTTATTAGTCGGTCTCACAGACCAATGCGTGGGTATAGGAAGGTTAATATTAAAGATACAAAATCGCTTAAATGGATAAGCTCAGAAAACAGGGTAATACTTGATGCTAGTGTCATATTTGTTATCCAGTGCAAGGTTTGTAAGATATTCATGAAGCATACTTATGAATTGATAGAGATAGTAATTGTTTATACCACTACAAATCAAAATCTAGAAGAGATAGATGTTATATCAATGAAATCAGAAAAAAATAAGCATTTAGATGACACATGGGCAACTATGGCTTCCATTAAAAAAAATTATTATATTAAGTATTATATCCCCAAAATAGAGGGTGCGATGGATTTTTAAATCACATTATCAGATTCTACATAAAAAACTATACTAGAAACAGTTTTCATCTTTATTTTATCTTTAGGGGTTGTGAACATATTTGACGTTGAAGTTCTTGGAAGTTTTCAATTTTTCTTGAATATCTCACAAACCTTCCACGGGATAACAAATGTGACACTAGCATCAACTATAGCTCTATTTTCTGAACAACTTTGTCCATTTAACCGATACTGTATCTTTAATATTAAGAAAGTTACCCATATACGAAGATAGAAAATGGGCAGCCTGTATAATACAACCAATTTACAAAAATTTATTCGACCGCCATAATTACATGCTACCTTTGCATTAAAATTAGTATGGCGTGCTTAGAACTACAATAAAAACCTATAACGTTTCCTAGAACCACGATACTCCATTAAAGGAATCGAAAAGAACTATTTAGGCATTTAAGGTTCATTACCTATACAAAAGGGGTATCATTATAAAGTTACTAGTTTGGGTTGTCTTGTTGTGGCTAATTAGATGATTAGAAGATGAGTTTCTACGTCGCTCCAATGTTTGTGTCTAAAGGGGCTATTTAATTGATTGGGGGTACAAAGTAGATTGGCATAAGTTTCTGTTTGAACGGAGAGTTTTGAATGGTAGAATCTGTTAAATATGTATACATACTATTAATCAGTTAAGGAACGAATTAGTTGTGAATGGATCAAACGATGCGGCACGCCTTTTTATGCTTATAAATACTACGCAATGTGTACACAAAAAGTGTACCTTTCAATTTAAAGCCACAACTTTCTAAAAGGCGATCTTCCGTTAGACGACCAAGACATCACAAAATAACTTCCACTATTTACTTCAATCTACGGACCTTAGTATATTGTTTGTTTGTATTCTAATGCACAGACTTAACACTGCGGCCTTGAGGTCTATTGTATAACTCTACATTAGGTTTATGTAAATGTGTATTGTGTGTCTGTGTGAAGTGTATCGCTTGCTACTGCCTCTTCTCGCCGTAAGAGGGCAGCAGTGTTGATTTATCCTCGACACTGAAGGGTACAGGGAGAAGTACCGATCACCCTTGCTGCAACCGATCTTTATAAAAATCGATTGCCGCAACGGAGATTCGAACCATCAACATCCGCTACAGATGCCTAGCGCTTTGTGGTATCCCGGCGGACCTTAGTGTTATACCACTGGTGAACAACATATCTGCCTAAGTTTTACCAGTCGCACCCTCAGACTTTTTTATTATCGAAATACTTAACTACGTGTGGAGTAAACATCGCATTCCAAACAACACCCTTCAACATCTAGTCGGTTATAAACCATCCTATCCCAAATACAATGATTAGTTCCGATTTAATACCACATTACACTCCTACATTATTCGCTGGCTTTCGATATTTCCCTTATGTGCATGCCCGTTAGTGGCCATCCATAATGGACATGAATGTATATAGAAGTGTGTGAGTATACTTATGGCGTCGCCACTAGTCGATTAAATATTGGTTCTCTCCTTACCATTAACGGACGAATCCATTATCGGAATTTGTTCAAAATTTAATAGACGGGCGACTAAATACACTTTCGCACATTTACCTCTGTGTGTATCTGTGTGTGTGCATTGCGTTTAATGTACCATTAGCTCGGTGAGGGATGGGCATCTCGCATCAGTAGCATTCGGAAATTTAGTTGGTCGAATTGCCAAATTGATTTTTAAAACTGATTAACTTGACTTGTGGGTATGCTGTGTAAGGCCAGATCTACTACTGCAATTTTAATACACTTCTGAGTGCCCTATCCTGAAACTTTGGATACTTGCGTATCCTCGAAGGCAACACAATATTCACATACTTTCGAGCAGGTATGATTATGGATTATTATTAAAATTAATTATTTGTTAAAAATATTACTAAAAGCTCTTGGAAAATAAATATTGTTATAAATCCAGCCGGGGACAGATAATAAAAGTTGCTATAGTGCAGCTCACGTATTAAAGAAAGTATTGCTCTTACGGACCATATCCATCCTTTCTTATTTTATACGTATTTGTATAAGGCTATCCTTTTCTATAACGGGGAATGTTGCCATATATTATTACTTGGTGGCTGATGGTTTTAATCGCTGTGTCTGTCATTTGTAAATTTCGGTTCAACTTTGTGTGTCACTTGTATTCACCCAGTTTTTCTTGTCTTCTATTTCGTATTTATCTTCGAACAAATCAGTTTCCATCCAGGATTATTAAAGCGTGATTTGCTGGAAATAGCATCACAACAAAAAAACAAGTACCATGAATATATTAAATTTAAATTTCTTAAATTTAGAATAAACAACAACAAAAAATACACATGTATATCGAAGCGTTGCTACTCGCCTCGGGAACTGGTGTCTCGGGCTAACGGTGTTGAGGGCCGCCTTCTACAATGGTGGAGTTTATGTTGTACTATTGATTTTGTTCTTCAATAGTTGTCTGTTGAAGTTCCTTTTTAAATCTGTGATATGTTAATTCTTTTATGTGTTTTGGTAATTTATTATACATTTTTATTGCAGTTGTTGTTAGTGCTTGGGCATAGTTGTGGTGGTTGTATTTTTCGGTTCTCAAGTGCGATACTCTGCGAGTTTTGTAATCATGTATTTCTCTATTGGTGTGTAATTTTATTTTTGTTTTAATGTCATTATTTTTAATTTTGTGTAGAAATAGTATGTTATTAAGGTTTATTATTCCTTGTATGTTTAGCTCTTTTGTTTTCTTTATAAACTTGTGTTTTGGAGTTCTATAGTCTTACTTGTGTATTATTTTTATATTTTTTTTATATTTTTATTTTGTTGTCGCTGTATTTTGGCTATTTTTTTTTGATGTTGTGTTTCCCCAAATGTTTATAAGGTGGCTGACTTTTGCATTGGTTTTTTATGAGAAGACGGTATTATCTGCATAATTTTTTTAAAGCTTGCAATTGGTCTTGCATTTTGTTCTATTTATTTCTGTATATATCTATCCCATTTCATGGTATTTTGCAGTTGCAAGCCAAAATATGTTGTTTCTCTTACTTCCTTTAATTTCTGATTGTCTATGTGTATATTTATTCCTTGGTCTTCCTTATTTTTACTGTATATCATATATTCGTTTTTTGCTTTGTTTATAGTTAGTAAGTTATTGAAGCACCATTCTTCCAAAGTTTTCATATCATATGTACCTACTCTATGAAGGAGCCGCTCAACAGAGACACACCATTCTGAGATTACCACCGTACCACTGCACCCTAAATCCCATTCAACTGGTATGGGCACATGTCAAGGATTATATGAGGCACAATAATACAAGAGTTCAAGTTCAAGATATGCCTGTGCTTATTCAGCAAGGATACGAAAATGTTTCATTACAGAATTGCCAAATGACAATGAAGATGTTATGAAAAGTAAGACAATCAATAGTTATCTTGGTGGCTTTATTTTACTTATATTTTATCAATTGTAGTTGAAGAAGAAATGCGGAAATTGTACGAGATGCAAGATGAACCCAAAGAATTTATTAATAAGTTAACATCGGCCTTATCATCATTATCATATTCACGGTCTTCCGATATTACTTGATTTGACAAATTTATTATATAAATTATTTTTATTTTGTTGTAAGCATACTCGTGCAAATAATTGTATATTTATATTGTGTAATCCATATATGTTTCTCTGTAAATAAATACAATATTACTCGTAATTAACAGCAATAACAGGGACAATATGTGTATTTTGATGTTTCCTTGTGTTTTCTTTAAGGTTAGGTATACCCGTGGTATAATAATCAACACTATTTTATCAGCATTAGAACATAACTGAACATAACCCATAAATACAAATCTTTCCACGATAAATTTACAGATTGACATTTATGAGTTGGCAACATAAAATTTATTACAGTGTTCAGAGGGACAAAAATGGAAAATTAATTACCTAAGGAGATTTGGCAAAGTGGGGAACGATCTCCATAAGAGCAATACTTCCTTCAAAACTTGAACTGCACTACAGATGAAACTTACTAGACGAAAGAACATTATATTCTTACAATTCCAACACATTTTAACACATATACAATACAAAATGGGAATTGGAAGGCTTTTAC
Organism: Osmoderma eremita; assembly: GCA_031763485.1. Lineage (NCBI taxonomy): Eukaryota > Metazoa > Arthropoda > Insecta > Coleoptera > Scarabaeidae > Osmoderma > Osmoderma eremita. The sequence goes on along the minus strand of JARFOC010000273.1, from coordinate 39,128 downwards.
AAATGAACATCACGGGTTCCTGCAAGGGATAAGGGAATTTCTAGAGGTATTGTTGACACTGTACAAAGGGGTGGAGGCGGCAGTTGTGGTGGTCTTAGAGCGGCATTCTACGGACTGTTCAAGGCAACAGGTGTCGCAAAAATGGGAGGATTCTGTTACCATGTAAAAATCATTCAGTAACGAAATAATTGGTACGTCGCTGACCTATGTAGGATATACGATAAATAAAAAAATATTAAAAAAACGTCAAGTCATAATTCGTAGAAGACAAAGTAAGTGGTAAAGTAAAATGGTAAATTGCCAAAGGGCAAGAAGGGAAAGCGAATATTTTGAGGAAGAGCGAGGAGAAGAATTCCAAACAGGAAAGCGGTGGAAAACATTTCATATACACTATACAAGGGTAATTAAGGTATTTATGATTTCAAATGCAATAATGCCGAAACTCCTTTATACAGTAACTTATTCAAACTTAATGGCTATCGGTAGACTTTTGATATTCGTAATATATTTTTTTATATATGACAAAATTTAGCTATTAAATTTTATTGCCATGTTGATTTTCCGAATGTTATCTAACTACATCAACCTGAAACACAAAGAATCGAAAATTAGTAAATAAATTTAAATAACATGTGCAGTGTGTAACATTTTGGCATTAACATAGCTTCCCAAAAGTAACATTTGATACATTACAATAGCTAATTCTGTATAGTATATCCACTATTTTCGGAAACATTTGTTGAGGTTATAATTGAGAAATAAACTTATTGTAAAATGTAGTCGTTTACTTAACGTTAAAGAGAACATGAACAATTCGACATATTACTTTGACAGACAAATACATTAATACATTCTCTTGTTTTCTTAGAGTTTCTAGGGTACCTGTATCTATAAATTGTCTCAACATCCGAATGGAGTACAGAGCTTATGACAATTCGATACACGGTTGCCAAATCGTCGAATCCACTCTACATTATGACTATTTGGGTTTCTGACAGTCAAAATGTATATTTTGAGGAAAGCAGTAACACTCTCTGTGAAGTTGCTCGCCTGAAGTTAGAGAGATCATCATCAGCATTGACAGCAGCAAGAATTGCATTTAATGTAGGTGGCATATTCTGTATAAAAAAACTATGCACTTTACGTCGAATAGGTGCTTGCGTGTTCTCATCATTCCTTTTCTTTGGGTTTTTTGGACTTAATAATGAACCAGTTTGTTGCTCCTGTTTTATATTATATATTATACGCCCTCAGCAACCTAAAGATTTACTTGCTTTTTGAAAGGCAGCACTCACATTCATAGTTTTATCAAAATAATTTAAAACATACACTTCTCCTTCAGGCTAAAATTTTCTCCCTTACGCCGTTTCCTCCCTACAGGCTCCATTAATGCAGTGAAAACTGTAATTAAATGCATAGGTTATAAAAACATTTAAAATCAAGAAAAATATCCATATTCCTCTGTGCACGCTCGAAAAAGATGGGAGCGTTCTGAAATGAACGATTTGTACAACTACATATAAATAAATTAACGTGGAATTTAACTAAAAATATTTTTAAACTACGACGATAACTATTGACAGCAGTTGACGCTAATAGACCGATAGTTAGGTTCTTTACCGACGCCGACATATGTAAATAAGTTGCAACATAGCAATCAGAAGTGAAAATAGCGCTAATGACAGCAACTAAGGATAGTGAGAGATAAAAGTTACTGTTATAATCTAACAACATTTGACAGAATTCATACCCCATAGAGTTGCTATAGTAATATTTAATATGTTTTTTTAAATGATTTCTTCACTAGAAATTTGTAAGTGTGTATACAAATTCTATTTACTTACATTTTCATTCGCAGCAGAAACAAACGACAAACCAAATGAAAATTTTCGAACATTATGTTTTTCTTTTATTATTCAGTATCTACATTTACATTACAAACTCTATAATAGTATGTTAATGTAGTCGGGAAAATCACATTATATCCACAACGCAGCGGAATTATTTTCCACCAACCCCAATATGCATGTGCATAGCCTGCGGGAAGTTCATTAACAACGCTAATCTATTCAATTGTACATTCGTCTGAATATAATTAATCTATTACTGCGGCTGATCAAGGCCAGATTCGTCGGAATTATTATTTTGCAATAATAATGATGATATTTGGTGGTAGCAAATCCGGGTCGAAAATCACAATGATCTAATGGGGGTACAGTGTACATGCATTCATCGAAATAAGCTTTTCAGAGCAGATTAGCTAGTACGAATATCAACAACTTTTAATCAAATCTTGTCGACTGCTACAAAAAGAATTGAATGCTATTTAGGTATGTTAATAGTAGGTTTTCTGTTAGAATTAGTGAAGACTCGTCTTAGGAACTGTGGTACGTTACTCCCACTTAACAAACCTTAAAAAGTACCCCACACCGCATAAGAATAGCTCCAGTACAAACCAGATTTATCATGATAAACTCTGATCACCGTTTTGAACGTAAAATGGTCGCGCTTAATTTTCCTTTAAAGTGGCTAGTCAAATTTCCTATAAATAAAAATAGATTTGATATCGAGGTGCAACATATTGTTGAAATATCCAAACATAATGGTTGCTCTGGTAACCTAATGCATCGAAAATGATATAGGCTTAAGTACAGAAGACTTGTCATAAATTCCACAACTTTACAATCTCAGGAACCGCTTAATAAGAAATTTACAAAAATTCCGTTCCACTACTTCAAAGTGAAGTAGTTTCCACCACCCCAAAAAGTAGCAGTTCAAAGAATAATGCAATAAAGAATATTCCTTAAAAAAATTTCTACTTGAGTCGCTACCGGTTTCCATAAAGTACACAGCATAGTATAGAGTTTTACCTAATTGACGAAATTATTTGTTATTTTATTGTAATTCGCCAATTTTATGGAATGAAAATATTCCAAAAAATTAAAAAGAATATACATATACCGTGCTTTTTTTTTGTTATGTTACACATAGGCATTTCAAATATTTTTATATTAGTTTAATAATTTACTTTTTCTATATCTATTCTTACTTCAATCACAAATTAAATACATTTTATTGAAAAATAGAAAATTTATTTAAATTATGAACAACTAAAGCAAAGATGATCGTGATGCATCGTGCAGATTGAAATTTATGTAATCCAATAACGTGTATGTATACAATTTGGTAAGATACACGTCAATTTATGCGGACACATGTATAAAGCTCGACAAGATGGATAGATTTTGCATTAACAGCACGTTGTTAGAACGCGAGCAGCTAGGTATGCCGTTATCTATGAGTATTAAATGGGTTGGTATAACATCAGAGCGAATTACTTGAAGGTAGATCAATGGGTACAGGTTTGCAGTTTGGGGATATGCGAAGTGTGTGGGATTCAAGTGAGTTTCAGTGTATATCTAATTAATCGTTAATTTTCTTTCTGAAATTCCACAGATACGTGACTTAATTTTTGCTTGTTAGTAAATGAAATCAATACTGAAATAAGTCAGGATAAACTGCGCATTGTAGCTCACTGCGAATTTGAATGAGTTTATCGAATCCTATTGGCCCAAAACCCACTCATAAACTCTACCACTAGCGAATCCCTTTCCTCTTCCTTTGCTTCTCTACCGTTTCGTCAACCAGCTGCGTAAGCTTAATCTTGTTTCTCTAATTAGTTTCGGAGAGGGAACAGCGACCCGTTCATCCGGGAACCTACATGCATAAGAGGGCTTACTACTGGATACGTTCATATACGGCCGATTAATCACCACACCATGTCTTGTCGCCTAATATGCGGTTGCATAATAAGCGCTAAGTGTTGGGACGAGAGCGATGGCTAATCCTTAATTAAACCTGTACTGCTTCCCGACGAATCCATTGACAAGTGCATGCAAATTGGCAATTTATCCTCAACCTCTTCGTCGGCGATAATGAGATTTAGCGATTCTAATGACGTGCACATGTGTAGGTGGCTAAGCTTTCAAGGGTGAATCATATGTTTTATTCATGTAGATTTTGTTCATTATATATCCAAAATTTCTGCGAATTTTTTCAAATAAAAATCCAAAGATTGGTTTCTATCAATAGATAGATGTAACATATGGTTCAAATGTAGTTAGTTTACTGAAGCTGACCTCCAATATTTCCAGAAACATTATGAGTAGAATGGAATCCTATTACAATGCAAGGACGAACAACTGTATCCCTTCCTTCTGGATTTCGACATGCCAAAATTTTTAGATCTGCGCTGTAAGCCACTCACGCAGCACGTCGCCATGACGAAACTTTTGTTTTGCATTAGATATACTAAAACCCCACTCTTGTAGGAAGTATTATCTAATTCCCACTTACGATTGTTTCAATTTCCTAAGACTGTACAGGAACTTTTTTTTAAACGGGGGTAAAAAATTCCTTATGCACACCCTGCCATAGATCTGCTGGCTGGTAGTGTGGGACTCAAATCGAATTTGCTACCCACTAAAAAAAAACCATTTGCCTCTTCCTTTTCTGCGCTGCTGGAACCGCCTTCGCATAACATCAGGCAGCGCACGGGTGTCTTATGTTTGTTGCTGCACTAGTCTGTCTCTTTCCTGTCTTTTGAGCTCCTCCGTTTCCTTATTACTCAGAATAAAATCAATCATACTGTGAATCATCTGCCATTCTTCCCTTGTTTGTTGCATATGCCGTATCATGTTTTCTAGTGTCAGTGTGCCAATCACTACTCACCGACTCTCTATATTCTTGCCACCTTCCGCACATGAAGACTGTGTGTTCGGCTGTGTCCGTCTCCCCGTAGTAGGCACATTTCTCCGTCTCATCGTTGCCAAATCGCTTGGCATAATATCTGATGGAGTCATGAGCCGTAGGGACTTGGGTTATATAATACCCAACTCTTATATGCTTACATTCGGTCCATGCTTGGATGTTAGTGATAAGCATCTTCGTCCACTGTGCCCTCACACACTCCGACTCCCACCTCTTCTGCCATTCCTCCACCGTACTTACTCTTGCTTGATTTCGTGCTATTATCCCACCATTTTCATCTTTATCTGTAACTTTTCTAACATATTTTTGTATACCTTCTTCCTGATTGCTGTGTACCACACAGGGGATCCATATAGGCCGACAGAGTGCACGACTCCACTTAGAATTGTTCGTTGCGCGCTGCCAGGCCCTCCTATGTTTAGCATGACTCACGCCAACATCGTCACTCCTTCCTCCGTCTTTTTGGCCGCCCTCTTCACATGCTCTCCAAAACCGAGTCGCTCATCCAAAGTTATTCCGAGGTAATTTATGTATTTCGCAGGAGTTATGCGGGTTCTTCATATATTGAAGTAAGCATGGTCCCTTTTTCTCCTGCCCCTTAGGATGATCGCTTCGGTCTTGTGCGGTGCTAGGCGTAGATTATTATTTATCGTCCGCTTTTTGATTCGGTAAAGATTCTCAGTGGACTTTATCATTAGCTGATACTCGTCTCCCGCTGTCACAATGAGGGCCAAGTCATCTGCATACACGATGGTTGTAGCGTTTTCTGTTAATTCCACCCTTAGAACATCATCATACAGTATATTCCACAGTGTGGGACCCAGGACTGAACCCTGTGGTACCCCTATGTCAATTTCGATTTTCTCCGTTCCTGTGATCTGTAAGTATCTCTCACTCAGGTAACTGGATATTATGTTTATGATATATTGCGACACTCCCTACCTCCTTACCTTTTCTATTTTAAGAGACCGTTTAGCCGACTTAAAAGCATTTTGTACGTCTAGCGTTACCAACACACACCATCACACCGCACACCCCCCTACAATGTCCTTGACCTTCTCTACTGCGTGGACTGTAGCCTTTCCTTTTACGAATCTATACTGATTTAATGGTAATCCACCATTGCTTATGATATAATCCATCAAGCGCATCCTAATTAAAGACTCATATAATTTACTACAGGTGTTCAATAGACATAATGATCTATATGACTTTGTATCGTTTGGGTCTTTTTCTTTTTTTAAAAGCAAAATGATTTTACCAAATTTCCATCCACGTGGAAATGTCTCCTGCCTGAGGAGAGTGTTCATTATTCCCAAAATCCATTCTGGATTGCCCTTCACTGCCAGTTTTACAGCATCGGGAGAGATCCCATCTGGACCCGGCGCCTTTCCAGCTTTCAGACCTTGTGCCGCTGTTGTTAATGCATCGATTGTAAAGGGGGATGCTCTCCCCTGTGTCAGCTGCATTCCTACGTTTTCGTATGTCCTAGAGAATAGTTCTTTTACTATCTGCATCTTAGTATCTTTCGGCAGGTCATATGGTGCTGTTACACTCACCGTGTAACCGAAAAACAATTCTCTCTCTCTAAAATATTATTTTATAGTTTTAAGTTTCAGAATT
>JARFOC010000273.1:0-22573 GCA_031763485.1 Osmoderma eremita | reverse complement strand
GTTACGTTCTAGTACCTGACGTCATTAATTTATATTTTCTGAACGAAGTTAGAGCGTTATTTGATCGAAGTTACGCTGCGAACGCTTTTTCTGAACACACCCCGGTAGAATAAAAGTGATGACGTCGATTTGTTTTACCTACGCACTGTCGCCAACACCGTAAAACAAGAACGATAATACAAGTAAAAAAGCAGCAGCGGTCTTGATTTGAAAATTACAGTGTCGCCAAGAGCGTAAAATGATTAAAATTCCGTGTATTCATTTTACCGTTGGCATACTGGGCAGGTTTCCAAACAGAACGTACCTACGTCACATTTTTCTAATCTATTGCTTTAGCAACAGTTTAATATAAAAGGAAAATATTTTTATACAGCAAATTCATTATCCTTGAAGATAAATGTTCAAATTGATATCACAAGAGCTGTTTTGTTTACGTATTGTCTAGGATAAATCTATCTTTTTCTATTATATTATCCATTTCAACAGTCTCCTAAGCACACGTGCACGGAGAGATAGCATAGCTTTATTTACGTCATACAAAATGTATAATTTACGTAATATCCTTGTGTATATAAGTAGTATTACCGTTCCAGTTCAAATAGGTTTAATTGCTGGCGACCACGTTGTTTAACTAATCTATTTTACCGATCAAATTAAAGGCTATAAACTCAGGGATTATGATCTGAAAACATTTACTTATACTTGACTATATATACATATATCTATACCACGAAGGCGTTATTGTGATATTTTCATTTCTTTTTGACCAGTGGAGTAGTGATTATACAGTAAGTACATAAAACTAAGTATCGTTAATTAATTAATAGAACTATTTCGCAATAACAAGAGTAAAATATCGTAATGTTAATCAATCTTTTTGCATATTAATGACGGATCAATTAAATCCAGTTACATGTTAAAATGGATTCATAATTCAATTTAAGAAGCTAACGTTATTCATTTAACAGTTTAGTGAAAATGTTTTTTATTTAAAGACTTTCAGAGCATGCTGCTCTCTAGCAACCCCCGCTTACGTTATATCCTTGTCATAGCTAAACTGCCAAACTTGTTTAAGTTTGCCGCAAATTTCAACTTTAACTTATGACTATGTTCAATATTAAAAGAACCATATCAGTGGCAAATTTAATTTTAAATTTCTTACAATTCAAATTGATTTTCGGATATGTTTTTGTCTATAATAGATTAGAAAAATAAAACTTTTTCTCAAAAGTACCCTAAAAACTAACGGCAGTGCAAATGACCCTAAATGATAATGCTAATAGCAAATAAAGAGGAAAAAGAACAACTCTTCCCAAAGTTAAAGTTACGTTGACTAGGTTACCTCGGATCTACAGTTTCTGATTGATGAGTTTTCGCAATGAAATTTTCGCTGTTCGGGCCTCGTAGTTCTCGAACTTGAAATTCTAGAATTTCAAATTCACCGTTCGGATATTTGAATATACTCTGAACAATAATTGTCAAACTATAGGTTAAAAGTATCCATCTTCAATCCTACTGCATGAGAATTAGTTATTATTTATGATCCCTAATGAAGTAAGGGTTCTAAGGTGCTAATTACACGGGATTATTGCTACAGCATGTTAATTAGGTTATTATTCGTTTTCTGATTATCTAATGGGCGTTAAATTGACAAACTCCATATTATGGGCAAAGCCATATAAATACGACAATTGCATATTATGGAAAGCTCACTTTAGTTCAACTAGCTGAAGAACAAAATGTTTGTAGTACACCATTGTGCTGGTACGTGTTAAACAGATTCGTATATAAAAGTAAGTAACTAGGTTCTGCTTTTTATTTTGATTTCGGAAAAAAAGTCTAACTATAATTATAATATACGTGGGTCGCTTGTTTTTTCATTTTTTTGTGTACATGAGTTTAAAAGAAACAGCTTTTCATAGCAAAATAATTGTGGGAAAGCTACAGGAGAGTCACAATTCAATAAAATATGTATACGTCTTAGGTTATGGATACATCTTAGAATAGGTATTTTTGCATAAATGTTGTTTGGTTGGTTCTGCTTTTTATTTTAATTTCGGAAAAAAAGTCTAACTATAATTATAATATACGTGGGTCCCTTATTTTTTCATTTTTTTTTGTGTAGATGAGTTTAAAAGAAACAACATTTCATAGCAAAATAATTGTGGGAAAGCTATAGGAGAGTCACAATTCAATAAGATATGTATACGTTTTAGGTTATGGATACATCTTAGAATAGGTATTTTTGCATAAATGTTGTTTATTTATGCTTTTCTTGATATTTGAAATACAGCCCAAGAGGGTCTAGTAGTGGTACAATAGTAATGTCGATTCGACATATTCTTCTTTCTTGTTTCTCCACTAATATTATTTCTGCAAGTACACCATCTAATTTATTTCCTTTTCTTTTATACCTTTTGCATTTTCATTTCTATTCACTGACATTTTGATTATAAATAAGTATAATAAAGAAATAAATAATAAAAAAATATATATACTAGAAACTCTACTAGTACAAGTAAACTCAAATGACAAACAAAAAACTAGTAAGAAAAAACACGAATTACAGGTACCGTGGTGTTATTTTGGTTGTAAGCAATATACCGCGGTAATTTGAAATTTTAATGTTCGGACCTCAAACATCTGAACTTGAATTTGAACTGTCATGCGCACTAATGCTAGAATTTCAAATTCCAGAACGGTTCCCAAACTGAAGGTCCGAACAAACCTTAAATCAATATACAAAAAAACCATCAAGACAGATTGTTATGCATAATAGCCTTCTATAGTTTGTTTTTTTTATTCGAAGGAGTGAGGTAGTGATCCCCTATTACAAAGGCAAATTTATGATTCACTTTCAGCATACTTTGAATGTAGCTTGTTGGCGAATTTATGAACGCAGCCATAAATGAGGTTATGTAAAATATGATGTTTCACGGCTGTTAAGCAAATATAGCGCCTGCGTTTTCGTGTATTATTGTTTGTTGTGAATAATACTCTGTAATGTGGGCTCAAAAATATCGAATGTAATTGGGCCGCGTCACACGATTGAAGTTAAATTACTCCTCCGAATAAAAAAACGCCATATATATGTATATATATATGTATATACATATATATATGTACAAAGATATTTATATATTTGAATTTTAAAAATAGTATACTTTAATTTACTGTTTTATCACATTTTATATTTCTGTATGAGAATATAATAGCTTCCTGATAACTGTTCATTTAGGAGACGGAAATTCATGGAATATGGCCACCACTGATCCCTTAAATAGAAACGAAGCCGAAATACCTAACGAAATTGAAGACCATAGAAAATCGCATATGGATATTAGGTCTGTCGACAATAATAAACAGAAAATATTGAAAGTGTTTGAATACGCACAGAAGCAGTCGGATATAATAACTTTATTTCTACTGCTATTATGTTGCTGGGCTATAGGCTATTCAATATTTAGAGAAGCTGTTGGTTTGGAAAGCCAAATGTTTGGTTTAGTGGTAAGGTTTTATCATCCAAAGCATTCTAATCATACAAAAAGGGTAAATATGTAGGTTTTATTTATAACAGCGAAGATTGCCGGGTACTTAACATCTTTATTTAAATTACCACCTATGGTTGGCATGTTACTTATGGGTGTATTGTTGAGAAATATTGGTTTTTTACAAATCAAAGGAGATTATAGAAAATTCACCGCAGTATTACGGTAAGTCCAAATCTTATATTTGTTTCGTTTTGTTTAAAAGAAGGTTTTGAACAGTCAATTAGCTCTGGTCAACATAATGTTACCTGCCGGTATTGGATTAGACGCAAACACATTGAGGAAAATGGTTTGGATGATACTCAACTTAGCAATTGTTCCTGTGGCTGCCGAAGTCATTGGTATAGCAGTGGCATCTCATTATTTGCTTGGAGTACCTTGGCTGTGGGGTTTTCTTGTTGGGTAGGGTAAAATCATTAGGTAGAATGTACTTTATGGTGTTGAAAAGTTTTTTGCCGTTGCCTAAGGTTACTCTTAGCTGCAGTCTCCCCAGCAGTGATCATACCTTGTTTATTTGAGCTTCAAGATCTGGGATATGGTGTTAATAAGGGCATCCACACCTTGGTGATAGCTGCATCAACCATTAATGACATCATCTGCATAGCATTCTTTGGAATAGTCATCGGATTGATATTTAGCACAGGTTTTTCAGGTGTTTCCTACGTAGAAATTTGAGTATTTTAAGTTAATTTTCATAGGATCGTTAACAATGCAGATACTACAAGGACCGATTGTCTTGGTAATGGGTTTCGCCTATGGTATTGCGTGGGGTTTGATATGCCAGTTCTTACCCAGCATAAATGAACAATATTTAATAACTTTACGTACACTGTTACTTGGATTGGGTTGTGTCACAGCTGTTTTGGGTAGTGACGCTTTGGGATATGGAGGTGCAGGTCCCTTGGGATGCATAATAGCTGCGTTCGTAGCGAGCTTGGGATGGCAGAAGCAAGGATGGGGCACAAGTGTATGTACAATATATATGAAATGGTACATAATATATGAGGAAAAATAACATTTTCAAATTATAGAATCCCGTGAGAATGAATTTTGCTCTTCTGTGGAAATTCTTCGAACCCATATCTTTCGGATTGATTGGGATGGAAGTAAATCTGGCTATACTTAATGGTACTACAGTGGGATGGTCGGTTATCGTAATGACGTTCCCTCTTTTGGTAAGACGATACTTATATTGAGATGGTCAATGTTTTCAATAGAGACATGTATTTACTATCTACATCATGTAGGGTAAGTGATTAATAATTAACATGAAGATTTCTGAGATTTAAAATAAACAATGACAAATGTTAGAAGATATGATGCAGATAGTGATATAAGTTTCGAAAAACTTTTATTACTGACACCTCTTCGTAGGCTATTCATCAATTTAAACTTATTTTCATTACCCTTTTTTTAGCTTCGCATTGTCGTATCATTTTTTTCTACATACTGGAGTGATTTTAACTTCAAAGAGAATGTATTTATTGCAATCTGTTGGATACCCAAAGCAACGGTGCAAGTAAGTTTCTATAAATGTGAAAACCAATGCGATATGATCATAAAACTTTATTTCTTAAGGCTGCGTTAGGTCCACTGGCTTTAGATAAGGCGTACGAGCTGAACGACGAAACACTAATTGAATATGCGAGAATCGTTGTAGTCGTAGCTGTCTTATCGATCATTATTACCTCACCGATTGGAGCAGTACTTATAATGCAATTGGGGCCACGATTTTTACATCAAACAATACCGCAGAGTACACATGTTTAATTAATGTCCTTATATACGTAATAAAAATATTGTTGTAATAGATTTATGACTTATTTATTTATAAAACATTTCTTATAAACACTATATTTCGATTTTATGATGTTAAAAATAAAAATTCCCTAACTTACATACTATAATACAGCAAGTATAAAAAATATAGCATATATATCTATTATGTACTACCGTTACAAGAAGTGACATTAGGAATGTTTATTGGGATTCTTGTAAGCACAATCTTAAGTCTACAATGTTCACTACGATTTATATTGTGCGTAACAGTATTATTAAAAAGACCGCTATGTAAATATGCGTACATTATATAAATATCGTTTCATTGGAGTTTTTTTAAAACAATTAAATAACAAAGACTTACAGAGGAACGTATGTTGTTAATAACCCACTGGTTAATTTATTGTTCATTTTGTGAGGACGGTGGAGTGGTGATCAACCTTTTAAACAATAAAATGTGCGGTTCTAAAACATACCAGGAAAATATAGTCTCTTTATCCTATTGGACCGTAGAGGAGAGCTTACCTGGTGAATGTGTCATGTAATGCACCCATCCCTTGCTCTGCTGCACTCCAATACTTCGCCATTCTTGCTCTGACATTAAGTGGGTTTTAGGTACCATGGCTACTAACTCTTTTGGCAATACTACATGCCTAGAAATTGGTCGTTTTAATCAGTGCAATGGAATTAAATGTTTTAAAATAATTGCGATACCTATATTCGTATTCTTCGTCGTAGTATTTGTCTGAATAGTAAATGTGCTTGCTCATATCTTCGATGTCGACGTTTTTATCGCGATTCATTTTAAGAATTATTGCCGAAAAATATTTGTTTCTCCTCTTTTTGAAGCAGATATACAAAATTGGTATCCAGTGTGGAATCCCAACTGCCAGAGCATTTGCGCATGTGCACTCGCGAATTTAATAGTTTAAAATTGCTGCCAACATAAACTATTCTGACCGTTAGGAGTTTGAAAGTAATTTAATGGAAATTTAACCTTTTTGTATAAATAAAATTGTATATTGAAATAAAAAAACTCATTTAAAAATGCTTATAAAATTTATTTAAAAAATAAAACAAACACCATCATCTATAAGTAGGTAATAAAACTTAAAAAATAATCAATAGATATTTATTTCTACAATTAGCTCAGATATGTTTTATATATCTTGGCAGACATAATAGATTACTATGTTCTTATTCTTAATTATTTAGTAGCTACATATAGAAATTATACAAATATAATATGGACAAAAAAAAGAAACTAAAGAATAAACCGAGATGATCTCATATTTAACAGTTTCATAATTCTAACATGTACAGACACGAATAGTAATATCAATTATACATATATATAGACAACTTTGCTAATAAATACATTGTTTTAAATATGAGATCTGCACCAAGCGAGGCATAATAATACTAGTTTTCCTTTTAGAAAGCAAAACATTTCATTTTTATACACAAAAACAATTATCGATAACGTTTACTTGTCACCGTGTGACGAAGGGGGCGATGTAATTGGACGTTTGAACAGTAAGATGTGGGGTTCTACAACACAAAGTAATCGACATCATTTATGTGATGCACAAAAATTACTTTTAAACAAGACATACCTGGTGAATGTGTCATGTAATGTACCCATCCCTTGCTCTGCTGTACGCCGATATTTCTCCATTCTCGTTCGGTCATTAAATGCGTTTTGGGAACGAATTGCACTAATTCCTTGGGCAAGACGACGTGCCTGTTTAAAGGGAACGTTTAGAATTCGATGATTTGCGAATAAATATTGACCGAATACCTGTACTCGTTATCATCGTCGTAGTATTTATCCGAGTAGTAAATGTTCTTGCTCATATCTTACGAGCGGTGGACGTAATAACACTAGCAAACGGAATTAAATTTCGTGTAGAGCGGACTACTTTCTGTGCTTTTATCTGTTTTGTGTAACTGCCACGAGTTTGAATTTGACGCACGCGCACTAAATGGTTTTAAATTAAAAGAATGAATACTCCATAAACAACAATCCACCAACCTTCTAACTTTAAATTTGTGTATTTCCTTTTTCTACTTCTCTTGTTATTCAGATGATGTTTTAATACTAAAATATTGTTTAGGAAGAATCTTTGCTTAAAATAAAATAACTTTTCTGTATATTTCCACTTAATAACCTTGAGAATTTTCTTTTATGACATATGGCATGGCTCATTTGTACTGGGTCATACTGGGTGTTTGACATAATTTGTAGAAGTATTTTTTGAAACCAAAACTAATTTTAAATACAATACAAAAATACGTATTAATAAATTACTTTAATTTGATAATACATTTTATTTAGTAGTTTTCCAAGTGAAATGCCCAGAAATGAAAGGTAAGAAACAAAAATTTTTATAGCTAAATATTAACATATAAACAATAGTAATCTGACTAATAATTATCACTTCACAAATCTTTCATTTCATACTTCTTACTCTTGCAGGGGACACAGAACACCTGAATCATCAGATGATCAAATTAAAAAGAAATCATTTGGAAGGTCAAGATCTAGATCTGTACAACGTGACCGTAGAAGTAAAACTGATATATCTCGAAGTCATTCACATTCATCTAGTCGTAGCAGGAAGCATAAGAAGTCTAAAAAGAGGAAAGAATATTCTAGATCTGATACCAGGCATAAGAAAAGTAAGAAACACAAATCTGAATCAAGCAGTGCGTCAGGCGATGAGTCAGATTCAAGTAGTAGTTCTGATAACTCTATAGAGTTATTGAAGAAATTAAAAGCGGAACGTTTGCGACAAGAGGAAGAAAAGAAACAGCAGAAGGAAATGATGAAAGCTAATGAAGCGCCAGAAGAAAAAAGGTAAATGAAATTTAGTTAGAATCATTGGGAAAAAGTAATGGATACGTGGGTCACTTATTTTTTCAAATTTCAACATTTTTGTGAGAAATACCTATATTAAGACGGATTTCTAACCTAAAAAGTACGTATTTCTTATTCTTATTTGTGACTCTCCTGTAAGTTTCCCACGCCTGTTTTATTAAGAAAAGTTGTTTCTCTTTCAGTTATCTACACCTTAAAAAAGAAAATTTGAAAAAATAATTAATCCACATATTTTTTTACCTTAGCCGAATCATTGAATCATTTATTTTATTCTAATTTATGTAGATTGAGACGATTGCTTAAGAAGGAAGCAAAAGAACGCAGAAGAAAAGAACGTATGGGTTGGGATAATGAATATTTGCACTATACGAATACGGACAATCCCTTTGGTGATGCAAATTTATTGTCGACATTTGTATGGACGAAAAAATTGGTTAAAGAGGGCTTGATCGATGTCAGTAGGGAAGAAATTGAGATTAGAAATCGGTATAAGCAAGAGGAGAACAAACGAGAGTTGGAAAAAGTATGTTTGTATTATCTTCAGATTACATTCAAATTTATGTTGTCGATCTATTTAGGTTAAGAAACGAAGAGTCGAAAGGGAAGTGGAACGACAAAAACGCGAAGAAGAAATGCAGTTGATGCAACGCAGTAAGGAAGCGGCTCAGTTTGAGGAATGGGAAAGACAAGAGGATCAATTTCACCTGGAACAGGCTAGATTAAGATCTCATATTCGTATACAAGATGGAAGAGGTAATACAAATTTCTTATGTACTCAGTATAACACATTTTATCTGTATTTTAAATATTTACAGACATTTCGTATGAATGCTTAATATATTTCTTTTTTAATTTATAGCAAAACCCATAGATTTACTAGCAAAATACATCAGTGCAGAAGAGGAGGTCGACGCTGTTGAAATGCACGAACCATACACTTATTTAAATGGCCTACATATCAAAGATTTGGAGGATCTAGTCGAAGATATTAAAGTTTATAAAGAGCTAGAACGAGGCAAGAATTTAGATTACTGGAACGATATTACGGTAATTGTAGAAGACGAGCTGCAAAAGTTGCGAAAGCTGCAGAAACAAAATGAGTACGATATGGGAATGAATCGAAGGGAAGGCATACATCAGTCTGTAGCAAATGATGTTACTACAGTGTTTAAGGGAAAAACTTCGGCACAATTGGCTACGCTACAGAATGAGATTGAGAGTAAAATTAATGGCAAAGCAGACGGGATAGATATAGGATATTGGGAAAGCCTCTTGTCGCAGTTGAAAGGTATTTATTTTTATTATTAAAACGATGTAAAATTTGGTCACTAAAATCTAAGACGTCCAGTATATATTTCTTATTCTCTATTAATTTCTTTTATTTGCAGCTCACATGGCCAGGGCGAGACTTCGAGATCGACATCAGGAAAGTTTAAGACGCAAATTGGAGGTGTTAAAAGCTGAACAAGCTGTGGCCACGACATCCACTGCAGAGGTTGCTTCAAATACTCCAACTTTGGTTAAAGCTGCATCGTTAGGAGAAGCCGAGCATAGTACTGCCAGCGGCGTGTCACAAGACGAAGAAAATACTGATTCGGAAGGGTAAATTTTATTGTTCTATATGTGGTGTTAAAATTGAATAATAACGCTCATTTGTGGACTAAAAGTCCGTATTTCGAGAACATCGTGAAGACGTGTAGTACAATATTTTGACATTGAAATTTTATCTTACGGTTTAAGAATTTCATTTCCTCATAAACAGTCGCTTAAATAGGCTCGCGAGTGATAGATTTGTATGCTCTGTGAATGGATTGATACAGATCATCAGTGGTGGCCATATAAACTAGTGAGAAATTGTTGCCTTAATTTTAGTTTCATGGTGTATCTCTCTCCTGTAAATGCCCCAAATTTGGCACGTTCTTGGGGCTCCGTGAAGGTTCACCCGTAAGCAACAAGCAGGGAAATCAAAATAACGTTTGTTCGCCGCCACATATCTACGAAACATTTTTATAAATTTTGTCATTAATTCGCCTTTTATAATATCTATTTTTGCTTTGACCATTTTGATTTAAAGTTATTGTGGGCGTAGGTTGTCCCAATGATTCAATTTCAATTTTTCTTCAAAAATTCTTTTTGAAAACGCTGATATTTGAAAGTTCTTCAACGAATTCATTGGTTTCGATGAATTCATTGGTTATGATGAATTCAATTGGATCCGAATTCAATTGGTTTTCGTTTTCGTCCGTCTTTATTTGAATAATGCCTAAGTAACTTACTGGCTTCACCCTACTTTATCAAGTTTAGATCGTGAGTTCATAATGTTCTATATAGTTTCGCTCGTCCGTGGATTTTCTTTGATTCAAGTATATTATTTTCAAAAACTTTCAGATTTCCTTCGTCTTCATCGATGTAACTATATTGATTGCTACATTATGGATTTTCAGCTATGTGTTTTGCCTGATATTTCTATTCCTTTTACATCGCATTCGCATTTACAACTTGAACGTGGTGAATAACAGTCATTACTTATATAAAATTTTTCCTTACAGCGACGAAGAAACAGCCGCTAACGCATTGTTAAATGAATGCTTCTTGGCTTTCGAAAGTGGAGGTTACACCCCTAAGTTGCTTGCACCGGAACAAATTGAACCGGGCACTATTGTCGTTACCGAAGAAGACGATTATAAAAGATTAGAATTTGCCCGCTCTCAAGTTATCGGAACAGGCAAGAAACTTGAGGTAAGTTTATTTCAATCACGTTTATCTGCATTTTTTTGTTTCTAAAACCTTATCCACATTTATTTTAATCGTATTATAGAATGTTGTTACAAAGGAGGAGTTACTACTCCAACGTGAAGCTCGAAAGGGAATGGGTGACGACGAAGCCCAGTTCTCTGTGGAAGCAACCCTCGACAGTCAAATATATTTATGGTCGGATAAGTATCGACCTCGAAAGCCGAGGTACTTCAACCGAGTTCACACAGGCTTCGAATGGAACAAATACAATCAGACCCATTACGATATGGACAATCCTCCCCCAAAAATAGTGCAAGGATACAAATTTAATATATTCTATCCGGATTTGATTGATAAGAATGGCACACCAGAATATTTTCTGACGCCTTGCCCCGAGAATAAGGAATTTGCAATCCTGCGATTCCACGCCGGACCACCGTATGAAGATATCGCCTTCAAAATTGTTAATAGGGAGTGGGAATACTCGTACAAAAGGGGATTCCGTTGCCAATTTCACAATAATATCTTCCAATTGTGGTTCCACTTTAAAAGATACCGATACAGACGTTAGATTTTGTGTATATACTGTACAAAAAGTATTAATTTTATATATGTACATTTCCTAAGTAAAATATGATTTTAATTATGAAATATACGTTTCATTTGGCCGATTTCGTTCTTGCTTGTGAGAAATGAAGTGCAACTATTAATGGAGATATCAATTTTTTTGGTATAAAAATGCCGTTTTCTAGGAAGCAATGTGTTCTGTGGAAGCAATATGGGAGTATTATGTATATGGTTTGCACCACGTTTACACAACCGACCATGGAGTGACCAACTGTCCTTCTCAAAAGGGAACTACATGCATATTAATAATGCCAACTTAAAACTAGAATACTCCAGTTTAATTTTTTTTATGTGTAAAAAGTTATTTCAGACAAAAAAAAAGAATAACTCACAGTAACGCCATAATCTCCAAGTGTTTATTACCGCATTTAAATTTCCAATTGACCCCATTAATATGTTGTCACAAAACCCAGTTGGCATGGCAACGCGCCATGATTTTTTTCCAAACAAAAATTACATCAAACCATCATCAAACATAACCATCCAGTAACCATCATTCCTTTGAAATTGATTGACCAAGCAATGCAAGATGTTATTTTCCTGGTTTTCTAACAATATAACTGCATATTACGGCAAGCTCTCACGATTTAAAACTGTCAACGATATTTAAATATTTCGACGCTCGTGATTTAGTAAGATATGGGGATCGTGCGGACTGAAAATACAGCTCTTGCAATTAAACAACCGACTTTTGACATTTCGTCTTTCCATGACGTGGTTGCCATTACAAAGCATATTATGTGGTTTGACATATATAGTATATAGATTGGTTATGGTTAAAAAAATACGAAAACTATCAATACTAAATTGAACGTCAAAATGTCAAGTAAGCGCGTTGACAACTTACCTTATCTATGCAACTGGCAAAGCTTTAATTGAAGAAATCGCTAATGTTACTGACTTGACATTACTATGCATTTGCTAAATGTGAAGTTGTTTTGGTGAGATTTTAACATTATCGCTGTCAAAAGTCGGCAGTTTCGTTGTGAGAGAATATGATTGTAATACTACTACACAGTAATCAATCATAACTGTTTGAGTTTGGTATTTAAAGTGGTCCCTGGATTGATTATAAAATAGTTCATATTTAGTTTTGTGGATTGGCTGCACCCTGTGTGTCATGTATCATCGCGCCATTTGTCGTTCCCGTTTCCCGCCGTTATTCTTATTTTTGCCTAGTTTATAACCAATCTGGAACCATTGGGATACCAACCTCAGACGGATGAGATTGATCACCGTGTAATGTGGGTCATTTATGAACTCTCAATGGCAATAGCCGTTTATCATAAAAAAGTTTATAGTATTAGATAAATTAGTCCCTCAGTTATACCAATTTTAGCAGCTTTTATACTCATGCAATTAGAAGAAGGGGAGTACAAAATAAAGAACCTTAACTTTTAAAATTTTAATTTTGTTTTTTGTATTATATTACATCGTTTTTATATTATGACTACACCTATCTAAGAATTATTTGGTGGGTAAATCAACGCTTTGCTAACAGTCAATAATCGATGAGCTGTGACAATGTATGTGAAGGTTCCAGTAAGCAAGATTCATGAAATCGCCATCTCTATAAGGCAAACATAATGCCGTGAACTAAAATGCCCAAGGCCGCTTAAACTGAAAGTCTGTATTATATCACAGGGAAAGTATCATATTGCCGCACATATTGCAAGTGTATCATTTATATAGGTGACCCTGGGGGAGAAATTCTAGACTCAGATAGGTTCCGCTAGATGGCACTTGTAGTGTTTACCAACCTTTATTTACGAATACACCTAGTAGTTTTAAATTATTTTAATCGTTCTGTATCCAGTACTCTTCTACAATACATCACAGTCACCTCAGGAATCAGAGTAAGTGGCATTTTCCATTTCTTTATCACCGGACAGTGAATCTTTTGCGATATCGAACTGTATGATGATAACAATGTAAGAGGTTATAGCGCCAAACATCTGTCGGAGATAAATTCGAAAGTGAGCGCGTTCAGAAACTATGGGAAGAGGTACGATTTTCAAATCATTGCTTCTTAACCGTTTAACTGCTTTGAGGAGTCACGATTGTTTATATTTATTGACTATTTGGTGTTTTAACCGAATATTAAAGTTCGACAATTATAAGCACTTTATTTAGACGTTGTAGCAGTTATGAGGTTAATTATGTATTCCTCTAAATTGTTTTTTTTTGCGTGTACATACTTACCGTTGTTATTAAATTGTAATCGACGTTGAAGAAGTTACAAACGTTCAATTTTACGCAGTTATGTGTTAGGTGCGAAGAGAAGTCGCGTATCTGTAAGTAGAAGATGCGTATGTAGATACATATGATTAAAAGTAGCCTTGGCCCCTTTCTATAACATACGGAGACATCAAAAAGTAGAGAATAGCTGGCATATTTTTGAAAAATCCATTTAATAATTCAAATAATGTTACACAAAGACGCCTAATAACTGCTTTTGATTATAGTTTTGTTGGTATTAATTTAAGTTAGTAAGATATTTATATAAATTAAACGAGGTTGGCAATAGAGATAGAGAGGGCAGGGCTAGAAGAGAAACTTTAATACAATGGCCATGTTTTTAAACTGACCCGTATGTTCGAACAAGATTAAAAATTGTTCAGATGTCTAGCCAATACATTAGCTTTAAAACACTAATAACTCGTACAAAAGGGGATTCCGTTGCCAATTTCACAATAATATCTTCCAATTGTGGTTCCACTTTAAAAGATACCGATACAGACGTTAGATTTTGTGTATATACTGTACAAAAAGTATTAATTTTATATATGTACATTTCCTAAGTAAAATATGATTTTAATTATGAAATATACGTTTCATTTGGCCGATTTCGTTCTTGCTTGTGAGAAATGAAGTGCAACTATTAATGGAGATATCAATTTTTTTGGTATAAAAATGCCGTTTTCTAGGAAGCAATGTGTTCTGTGGAAGCAATATGGGAGTATTATGTATATGGTTTGCACCACGTTTACACAACCGACCATGGAGTGACCAACTGTCCTTCTCAAAAGGGAACTACATGCATATTAATAATGCCAACTTAAAACTAGAATACTCCAGTTTAATTTTTTTTATGTGTAAAAAGTTATTTCAGACAAAAAAAAAGAATAACTCACAGTAACGCCATAATCTCCAAGTGTTTATTACCGCATTTAAATTTCCAATTGACCCCATTAATATGTTGTCACAAAACCCAGTTGGCATGGCAACGCGCCATGATTTTTTTCCAAACAAAAATTACATCAAACCATCATCAAACATAACCATCCAGTAACCATCATTCCTTTGAAATTGATTGACCAAGCAATGCAAGATGTTATTTTCCTGGTTTTCTAACAATATAACTGCATATTACGGCAAGCTCTCACGATTTAAAACTGTCAACGATATTTAAATATTTCGACGCTCGTGATTTAGTAAGATATGGGGATCGTGCGGACTGAAAATACAGCTCTTGCAATTAAACAACCGACTTTTGACATTTCGTCTTTCCATGACGTGGTTGCCATTACAAAGCATATTATGTGGTTTGACATATATAGTATATAGATTGGTTATGGTTAAAAAAATACGAAAACTATCAATACTAAATTGAACGTCAAAATGTCAAGTAAGCGCGTTGACAACTTACCTTATCTATGCAACTGGCAAAGCTTTAATTGAAGAAATCGCTAATGTTACTGACTTGACATTACTATGCATTTGCTAAATGTGAAGTTGTTTTGGTGAGATTTTAACATTATCGCTGTCAAAAGTCGGCAGTTTCGTTGTGAGAGAATATGATTGTAATACTACTACACAGTAATCAATCATAACTGTTTGAGTTTGGTATTTAAAGTGGTCCCTGGATTGATTATAAAATAGTTCATATTTAGTTTTGTGGATTGGCTGCACCCTGTGTGTCATGTATCATCGCGCCATTTGTCGTTCCCGTTTCCCGCCGTTATTCTTATTTTTGCCTAGTTTATAACCAATCTGGAACCATTGGGATACCAACCTCAGACGGATGAGATTGATCACCGTGTAATGTGGGTCATTTATGAACTCTCAATGGCAATAGCCGTTTATCATAAAAAAGTTTATAGTATTAGATAAATTAGTCCCTCAGTTATACCAATTTTAGCAGCTTTTATACTCATGCAATTAGAAGAAGGGGAGTACAAAATAAAGAACCTTAACTTTTAAAATTTTAATTTTGTTTTTTGTATTATATTACATCGTTTTTATATTATGACTACACCTATCTAAGAATTATTTGGTGGGTAAATCAACGCTTTGCTAACAGTCAATAATCGATGAGCTGTGACAATGTATGTGAAGGTTCCAGTAAGCAAGATTCATGAAATCGCCATCTCTATAAGGCAAACATAATGCCGTGAACTAAAATGCCCAAGGCCGCTTAAACTGAAAGTCTGTATTATATCACAGGGAAAGTATCATATTGCCGCACATATTGCAAGTGTATCATTTATATAGGTGACCCTGGGGGAGAAATTCTAGACTCAGATAGGTTCCGCTAGATGGCACTTGTAGTGTTTACCAACCTTTATTTACGAATACACCTAGTAGTTTTAAATTATTTTAATCGTTCTGTATCCAGTACTCTTCTACAATACATCACAGTCACCTCAGGAATCAGAGTAAGTGGCATTTTCCATTTCTTTATCACCGGACAGTGAATCTTTTGCGATATCGAACTGTATGATGATAACAATGTAAGAGGTTATAGCGCCAAACATCTGTCGGAGATAAATTCGAAAGTGAGCGCGTTCAGAAACTATGGGAAGAGGTACGATTTTCAAATCATTGCTTCTTAACCGTTTAACTGCTTTGAGGAGTCACGATTGTTTATATTTATTGACTATTTGGTGTTTTAACCGAATATTAAAGTTCGACAATTATAAGCACTTTATTTAGACGTTGTAGCAGTTATGAGGTTAATTATGTATTCCTCTAAATTGTTTTTTTTTGCGTGTACATACTTACCGTTGTTATTAAATTGTAATCGACGTTGAAGAAGTTACAAACGTTCAATTTTACGCAGTTATGTGTTAGGTGCGAAGAGAAGTCGCGTATCTGTAAGTAGAAGATGCGTATGTAGATACATATGATTAAAAGTAGCCTTGGCCCCTTTCTATAACATACGGAGACATCAAAAAGTAGAGAATAGCTGGCATATTTTTGAAAAATCCATTTAATAATTCAAATAATGTTACACAAAGACGCCTAATAACTGCTTTTGATTATAGTTTTGTTGGTATTAATTTAAGTTAGTAAGATATTTATATAAATTAAACGAGGTTGGCAATAGAGATAGAGAGGGCAGGGCTAGAAGAGAAACTTTAATACAATGGCCATGTTTTTAAACTGACCCGTATGTTCGAACAAGATTAAAAATTGTTCAGATGTCTAGCCAATACATTAGCTTTAAAACACTAATAACCTCAAAAGTGTAGATTATATGCTAAGTAACCAATGAACCAAACGCAACAGTGTATTTTTAGGTTATATTAGATATCTATTCTAACTGCCGCACTTCCGGACTCGGTGTATGAAATTTGTGGTCGAACGTTTTGTTCGAACGTATGCGTTAGTTTTAAAACGCAGGCATTTCTGTTCGAATAGACTTAAAAACGATTTTTCCCGTGTTCGAGCACTCGAACAGCTGCTCGTACACTTTAAAAACACGGCCAATATGTGTACAGTTACTGTAATAGCGCGTAACAGTAGTCCTCGACTTACTTCAATTTTTAACTGCCCATCTTCGATATCTTCATTACTTAAAGCGTGAACGTTTAGCACGATCTCTTCCACCTAAAATCGCGTATATTTAAGTGTACTCAAGTGATTCTGTATGATATTTACATCCAACCTCTCCGTGCAACCTTTCTGCGAATATTATCACAACGAATATCTCCAAGATTTGTACCAAAGCCCATTGCAAGCTGAAGTAGGCATCGATGATGGGGTTTTCGACGTTGTTATGCCTGATAACGTCGAATGATGCGTGAGTTTGCCTGGCGCAGATCGCAAAAGCCGCACCCATCGCTAGAAGCAGTTGCATTCCGTAGAGAAAGTTGATCGAACTTAGGAGATCACAGAGCTCGTTGAAAATATTGTGGGCGGTAGCTAAAATCTGTGCGTGAGATAATTCTGGAATAAAACAGATAGAACAGTTTTTTATGTGACCGTTGGTAGAGTAGTTTTAGTTAGGGAAGGCACCTGCGCGGAAACGCCTATTCATACTCAAGTGAAATATAAGGATAGAATCGAGAGACAAGTTGGTGAACGAACCGGTGGATATGGATATTCCTTTCAACTTTCATTCGACGCGACGGTCCGTCGAACCGAGCCCTGAATGACGGCAGGAGTTCGTCCATTCTATGAACATACGAACCGCGTTCGTCGCTAAAAGATTGCTTATAACAGGTACAAATACAATTGGTAACCACATGCGCACGTTGTGATGACGTAAATGGGATAAAAGTATGGCCAACTGCTTACATATTGCAGAAGATTTGATGAGGTAGTATCAAGCTCGGTGCAGAAGGAGAAGAGGAATAACTAACCAGATTTTCACAATGAAGGAGGAGTTAACTTCATGCTATGAATATAACATACTAGCCACCGTACTTTTCTTGAATTTTAGGAAGGCCCATGACTCTGTTTTCAGGAAAAAAAACTAATTCAGCGAATGAACGATTTTTCAATTCCAACGGAGATAGTAAAACTGGTAAGAAGAAACGTTAGAAAAAGTGTTCGAATCGAAGAAGGTTCAACAATATATATATATGGTTTGAGAACATAAAATACAGAACGTGATATCTATTTCACAACACAGAGACACTTCGTAGCCATCCACTCCCCTTGATGTTCGTTGTTGCTACTGCTCTCTACCTTTGGTTGTCTCATCTACCTACCCCATTATATAAGTCAATGTTATTCGCGCTTATACTCGGCCTCGCTACTGGAGGAATCGTCCTTGATTCCCTGGTTGGATGGTTGTCAGGTGTTCTTTCAGCGCCTTCAATGTCGTACAGTCGGTAGCCGGTAGTCATTCCTCAGAATATCTTTCACTTTGTACGGTCCTCTGAATAACGGCCTTAATTTCCGAGATTCGCTACTAGCGGCTTGTTCCCTTCCAATTAGCACCAAATCCCCTAGCTGGTATTTGTGCCTCTCCTTCCGGCGTGCGTTAAATCGTTCTTTCTGCCTTGCCAGCTCCAATTCTATCTTCACTTTGCCCGTGCGAACACCATCGCGACTTCCATACCTAGATATTCCACACATTTATACGAGTTTAATGTCAAATCTTAATTCTTAAGCAATTGGAGAACACGATCTAGGTTCTTTAGTCTTTTTTGCACAGTTTTACTCGCGATTAAGATATCATCCTTGTAGATTGTGATCATATCTGGTCGTGGTTAAATATACTAGGAGCATTTACAAGTGCGAGTGAAACAAACTCAAAAACTCCCTACTCCTTCCTTCGATGTCAGGATGAGTGTAGGGTAGACGGTATGGCCTACAAGCTACAGGTTCGGTTGATGTAAGTTCGATTTTCAATTCTGCTTTATCAGTCTTCCCGATATCTGCGAAGCTTTTGGCGAAGGAGGGGGCGTTATCATCATTAACAAGGCTTGCCAATTTTCTCTTATCATCGTCAGTTAGATCCGGGTTTATTATATAGTCTTCATCTATTCTTTCATGAATTTCGGCTTCTCCATTTCCTTCATAACATCTGTCTTATCAATACTCTCGGTTCCAAATTCCTCTTTATGCTCATCTTCCATCGCTTCCTCTC
Source organism: Osmoderma eremita (assembly GCA_031763485.1). Lineage (NCBI taxonomy): Eukaryota > Metazoa > Arthropoda > Insecta > Coleoptera > Scarabaeidae > Osmoderma > Osmoderma eremita. The sequence continues at coordinate 3,180 of JARFOC010000273.1, read as the reverse complement.
TATTCTGACAATTATCTTGAATTCGCTCGATCCTTCGATCTTTTGTGATTTTGATACCCGGTTGATTCGAGGCATTTCTTCTAATGATAATCGCATTTTCTCGGTATCTATCAGGCACAATATAAATTTCTGTGTCAATGCTGATTTTATCTTTTTTTAAAACACCTTCAAAGTTTCCAATATTGAGTATGTTACGCGTTTGAGATAAATGCGCGAAAATGCCCATTTACAACAACTTATGTGGTTACGAATTGTTATTGTACCATGGAATAGAAGATAAAAAAAACATAATGTGTTTGAAAGTGGTATAATAATGAGTTTAACTCCAACTCCAAGTATAGCAACTAGTTTTTAGAATAAAAAAAATGGATGACAGCGAAGTATAGTGCAGTTCAAGTTTTGAAGTAAATATCTACTCATCGAAGAAGCATTCGAGAATTGGTTGACAATGAGAGCCGACGTGCTATTGAAACATACATATGTCCAGAATGTTATTAAATCAATTTGTGGTGTGTGGATTTCCCGATCCTGCGTATTAATGTACTCATCGAGTACATATTTATTGTACATATTTCTATGTAGTGATACTATTTCGAAAGCGTGATTTGCTCGCTTTCGAAGATAAATACCTAATAGAAGACAAGACAAACTGGGAGAACACAAGTGACACAGAAACCAAAATTGACAAATGACAGAAACAGTGATTAATACCAACAGCCACCAAATAATATATGGCAACAATCCCCGTTATAGAAAAGGATAGCCTTATACATATAAAATAAAAAAGGATGGATATGGTCCATAAGAGCAATACTTCCTTTAAAACGTGAACTGCACTATAGTATCGTGTACAAACGAGCTTTAAGCTAATAGACTTCTATCATTTTTCCTGGACTCCGCGCTTAGCGTGTGGGGAGCAGCTAACACAGTTGTTAGCCCTTTTTAGCATTAGACAGTGATGGACACAGGTAACAGTGACACTAGATAAAATCCCTTTAAATGGAATACAAAGCTCCAAAATCGCTGTTAAATAAAGCAGTTGCTAAGGTGTCCTTGTCTTGTTTTCGTCAGAAAGGTCCATTGATATCCTCAAATAATTTTATTTGAATACTATTTTATACTTACTACATTTTGTTTCTTGAAACCTGAATCTCTTTATTACTATTTTTTGCTTATTTTCTCCTCTAAGCTTTGATTTAGTCTTCAATTCCTTTAGCACCGCATTGATTGCAATAAATCTTTGCCCTAATAAATACAGTAAAGCGGTGAGTTGCACTTTCATCAGACCATTGGGAATCATCGGATAATAAGAGGTAGTTAGATATATTATAGTTTCGTTTTCTATGAAAAACATGCAATCGGGAATTGCTGTTATGAGAAATTCCAGGAATATAAGAGCGATACCACAGAATATGAACCTCTTGTTGCGCGAATGGTTAATCTGTTGTCCTATTTGATAAATTTCCTTATCTATGGTATTCAGTCGGTGAAACAAAGCGACGAATTTCTTGCTGTTGTAACTAATCATTAATATGGACGTTGTCTGAATACCAACGCCCGAATATAGGTCGAACAAATCTGTAGCTTCCGATATAGAGTTGCTGCCAGCCCCATCTAAATCGTCACTTGTATTTCCAGTCGCGTATACAAAGCATCCGAAAAACGTTGCGGTCACCACGATGTTGTAAATCAAGTTAGGATATGATATCAGCAGACCATTTTTCTTCTTGTTAATTGTCACGTTTGATAAACTAAAGATATTCGTTGTATACATCAAGGGTGCTATAGACTTGTAAAAATTCCGTTCGTCCATTGTTTTAACTTTGTTACGTAACACGCCAGATGTCGCTCCTGTTCGTCGTGCTAATGTAAGTGAAGTTAGGAACATTTTATTATTCGATGTCATTAGAAGCGTTTTGAATCCAATTGTTTAATGTAGTTCAATACGCTAAGTGTAATTGCACTCGTCGAGTCGATAAGGCGTGGATTCATTCATCAAGAATGCTATTATTAAGCGCGGGGGGTATCTAATGCTTTTTGGGACGGAAATCAATTGAAAACTGTTTTTAGTAGTTATACAGGTTGGCCAAAATCTCGAACGATCGCTTTATTTTCAAGTATAAAAATATGGTGTGTTTCAATAATCGTATGCAGGAATTTAGCATCTTCCGGTTGCCACCGTGTCTAAAATTCCTAAATTCGACGGAAATTAGTCATTGACGTGGAAGGTGGCGTAATTCCGTAAGCCATTAGAAATTGAGAATCAAATTTTGATTATTTAATTGAGAGCAAATTAATGATTTCTTTTAGGTTTTTGCAAATCTCTCAGTTATACCGTTTGCTTCAGGCCAGTACGGTGTTATGTTTGGATCTTCCGTAATTTTGCTTTTCTCCCGATTGCGTTTGTCAATGTTTGCAAAACTTGGTCGGTACGTTCTAACTTCATCTTCAGTTATTTTTTCAGTTGTTACTTATTAAAAAGTTCAGGTACCTTCTTCTTTCTTGTTTCTCTGTGGCATGTACCGGATGTCGACTCAAATAGTCTGCGGAATTTAAAGACCGTTATGTTTTCAATATTAATCTTTCTATTCTGGCACCTGGCGTTTTTGTTTTTGAAATTGTGCACCAATGGCTTATGATTCGTGTGTACATTGCTACTCGTTCTGTATAACTTTTAGTCCATACACACACTGTTCGGATTACCTCTCCCGCAAAGTATTAATTCATTAGGGACGACACGTGTTTCGGGAATACGTGGATTCCCATTATCAAGTCGAATAGGTAACCAAATGAGCGCAAAAATTAACTTACACTAGAAACATGCACTCCTTTTTCTTCTCCCTTCATTCCCTCTACTTATCCCTATCATATGTACAACCTTTTCCCACACCCACAAGAAGGAGATTCGTTGTGGTCAGAGACGAGCTTGGAGGAACTATTGTGAATCCATCGAATCGACCACGACGGCTGCCCGACTAAAAAGAGTCTTAAGTAAAGACTCCAACTATCAACTTGGACTGATAAAACGAGAGGCTAGACCCATTGGTGACTCTCTTCAAGGGCTGCATTGCCTGGAGGTATGTACCTGAAGAGTGGAGGGAATTAAAGGTGGTTTTCATACCTAAGCCAGGACGTATAGACTATACACTGGCCAAATCTTTCCGTCCCATAAGCCTGACC
>JARFOC010000271.1:395084-409229 GCA_031763485.1 Osmoderma eremita | reverse complement strand
ACCTAAGTTTATAAATATTATTATTATTTAAAATTCATTGCTAAATTATTTTATTAGCATTTTGAAACATAGCAATACATACCGTGTTTTTTTTGTAACGTTACAAACGAGCGAGTAGAATAATTTACACAGGTATTTCACACAACAACATAACAAAGGTATAGTGTAATTTCACAGCAAGTTTTCTTTTTTCTTTCTTTTTTTTCTCAAAAAAGATATAGACATTGTCAAAATAGAACAGAAAATTCAACACAAAAAATAAGAAAAGGAGACACATATCTACAATGTTAATGTTACAATTATCAAACGGACAAAAGGGAAAAAACTCAAGCACTCAAAAATTCATAACTGTATAAAAACTTTTACTAATCAGGAAATACTTCACATTTGCGAAGAACCTTTTGTCCGCCCGTGCTTGCTTTAAGTTGTTTAGCAAGGCATTGTAAGCTTTTAGAGCCGCATAATAGGGACCGCGCTCATAGAGGCTGAGATGGTGGAATGGTATAGACAAATCAGTAGCCCCCCTTGTTCTCACAGTTGACACAGAGGCGGCAGCGTTGATTTGAAATTTATTCGAGTTTTTATAATAGAATTTGATAAGTTCATAAAAGTACAACGAAGGCAGCGTTAGGATATTTAAATCACAAAAATAATCCCTACATGATGGTTTAGATGATAGAAATAACATGCAGCGGATAATTTTCTTCTGCAGTAAAAATACTACGTTTGCGGAAGTGCTGCGGCCCCAGGCCAACAAACCATACTTTATTCAAGAATGTATATGCGCAAACTAAAAAGTGCGCAACGAAGACAAACCTATCTTACCCCTTAGATGGTAGATCGCATAAAAGGCATTGCTTAACTTAGTGGACAGCTTCTCTATGTGCCGCGCCCAATTTAAACAATGATCACCCGTAATTCCCAAAAACTCAACATCCAAAGATTGCTGCAGTGGCCCACTGGGAGACCTAACAAGCAAAGACTTACCATAATCATGCGTCTGACAAACCACGAAAGCTGTTTTATCCAAATTTAGGTGTAGTGAGTTTTCATCACGCCACGTTACCATATCGCGCACAACATTACTTACTTTTACTGAAAGCTCTTCGAAAGAGTCGGCTAAAACAACACACGACGTATCATCAGGATTCCGATACAAACTACATGTACCCAATGCAAGACGCACGTCATTTACAAAAGTAAAAACAGCAAAGGGCCAAGAATTGACCCTTGCGGCACGCCCTGCTTGATGTTGATTGCTTCGCTACATATTCTTGTTTGTATATTATTAACTACGGCAGGCACTTGAGTGACTTGTTTACGATTAAATAAGTATGACCGAAAAATATCCCCACACTCCACATAATTCCAGATTTGTGAGCAATATTTCATGCTCAATTATGTCGAAAGTCCTGGTTAGGTCAAAAAATACGCCACACACACAGAAACCTTTATCTAGGCCATCCAAGATGTTCGTTAGAAAGTCATAAATCGCATCCTCACATGATGTATCTGGTAAAAACCCATATTGATTGTTAACTATTATATTTTTTTATTGGTAAAGGGCTAAAAGACGGTTGTACAGAACTTTTTCCAAAAGCTTTAGAAAAACAGGGTAACATGGAAATTGGGCGATAATTTTTGATATTCTTTGTGTCATCTATTTTATAGACCGGACAAACCTTTGCTACCTTTAATGTGGCAGGAAAAATACCAGTTACAAACATGAAATTGATTATACTCACCAGCGGAGAAAAAATGTATTTTTATTGGTATATCATCTAGTTCGGCTAACATTTAGGCGCCAAGGTTTGGATTAGACTTTAGACTTCGAATTTTGATCCTTTTCAGTTTTGAGAAGGTGGCGAACGATCCTTCTCAAAACTGAAAAGGATCAAAATTCGAAAGTCCTAAAGTCTAATCCAAACCTTGGCGCCTCAATGTTAGTGACAGTTAGTGACTATTATGCATTGAAAGACTAATAGCTTTTTTAATATTCGGAAAAGCGTCTTCGATATAATTTTTTATTAATAAAAATATTTGACGGATTAAGGTTACTATCTATCATGTCACTCACAGGTGTGTTTTTATTGTTTTTAGACAAAATTAGTTAAAATTGCAGTGGCTAGAAAAAAGAAATTGTATACAAATCACGTGAGGAAAGTCCTAATGTAGGCCTGGGGCAATTACAAACCTCGCCTTCGGCTCGGTTTATAATATTTGCCCGCGGTCTGCCATAGGGCACTTTCCTCCCTTGGCTTGAGGTATACTATTACAAGTGTCTTTGCATCATAAACATGTAACAGATAAAAGGGGACAGATATTGAGGTGATAGGAGTAAAGTTAAAATTAAAATTTGGTGGAGGTGCAGGTTGAACTAAATTTATTTCTTCTAATCTAACTTTCTGTACATTAAATTCATAATACCCTTGCAACTACAAAGTCTTTATGTATCTAACTACATATATGTGAAAATGTGTTCACATGCATGTAGCCTAAAACGATATAAAGTAGAGAATGTAATTTGTTACGATATTCAAGCGTGAACGTTTCTCCTGGCCCTAATAGATTTTAAATGCTTATGGGAAGTTAATAAAAGCAGTTGTACATATGGAATGTATGGATTTGCTACATGTATGAAAGTTTCGTGACACTCACATTCATAATGCTTCGATCTCATATGTCACTTTATTATCTTCTTGTAGGTACAAGTAACTTTCTCCCGCAAGAGACTTTATATGTATTTTTCGTGGATGATATATTTTTTAAATAAATACACTTTCTTCCGATTATATTCTTAATTATAAGAATACGAACAAATGTGACATGCTATAAGATTTATGTTATTCAGAACACATTATAAAATCGCTATATATGCACATTCTTAATAGAGCCTTATTATGCTATTATTCACAAAAAATAGAATTACAAAAAAATGCTCTAAGTCTATAGACTTAGAAGCATTTTCAAAGATTTAAAGAAATTACTTTTTGTTACAGCTATTTGTATGATCGGTGGTTGTGTCACATTCCCAGCGGGCTGGGCAGATGGAGAAGTGCAAAAGATATGCGACGAATCCGATGGATACGCTCTAGGAAAATGTGGAATAAGATGGGCTTACTTACTAGCAGCAATCGGTTGCTTAGATGCCGTCATATTATCAATTTTGGCTTTTATACTTGCTACAAGACACATTCGTCTTCAACCCGAGCCACACTATGCGCCGGCTAGTTTGTTTAAAGGTTAACCAGAATATTACATTCATAAATAATCGAATTAAAGTAAACAAATCGCATTACTTCTTCTTTCAGGTGAAATGAATAGCGGTTTCGTGAATGATGCGGGCAGTATAGCGGGATCGAGGAAGTCTCTCAATTTGCATCCGGTACTACTTATGCATCCCGGGCAAGATGACACGTACTCGCAGTTTTCCCAGAGGACAGTTCCTAGATCGACACATTCCGGACATTACTCGCACCCCATGCATCACAATTACCCTCTTTGAAAGTTGATCTATTGTTTTTTTGATTTGGTTATGTTGTGAATAAGTGAGCAAGTGATGCTGCTTTGAAAAGTACTTATATGTGAAGCAGGAAAGTTTTTAAATTTGTAACTTTTTGTGTAAATATGTAAGCTTGTATGCTGCTTAAACTATAGATACTGATTATTATTATTATGTTTCCATAAATATAATATTTTATATTTTGCTTAAGATTTATTTCAATCGCTTACACGTTAATCGTTTGCAATTACTATGATGACAAGAATAAAACTCTTCCTCTGACGAAAATAAGTTGATGGTGCAAATTCCTATTCAAAGGGATTAGCCTTTGAATAGGAATTTGCACCGTCAACTTATTTTCATCACAGGAAGAGTTTTGTTCTTGTTTTACACAATCCTAGACGGTTGCATTACACATCAAAAATGCCTTAATGAACATATGTATAGGAGGGAAATAAAGGTATCTGGTGGAGTCCAATTTTGGGAGTCTTACGAAACCAAATTTTGGATGTAGATATGATTATCTATTGACGCGAACAAAGCAAAATTGTTAGAAATATTTTATGTGGCTTAGTACTGGCAGCGATTCTGTAGGTGTTACATTTGATGATTCCAGCAATCATTCTCATGGCGTTATTCAGTTGGACGTCTTCTGAGTATTTGGGTTGTTTATTTAACCGAACCGGGCACAGCTTTTGAATGATATTATTTCTTGTCTTGAATTTTTCGCCTGTTTTTGTTAGATGTTTTCTGAAAGATAGAGTTCTGTCTGGGGTCATCCCCGGATACTTTGGCGTTTTATTGTGAGCAAGTGTAATGTTTTGAAACTGTATGTTGAGTTCTCTTCTGGCTAGTTTATCACTTGGATGAAAACAGGAACCCTTCGTTTTGGTGGCGTTTATTTGGAGTCTCCATTTGCGTAATTACTTTTCCATTATACGTAGGTCCTCCTTTAGGATTTCCTCTGTCTGTTCGATTGATGGGCATCTAATAGTAAGTGCCCAGGCATCAGCATAGCCAAACCTTCCTGGATCTCCAAACCGCTGATAAGTCAAAAAAAGCAACTGCGGTTTTGAATTTTCTTTGAAACCCAAAGAAGTAGGAAAAGATAACAGTAGTTGAAACGCTATATTTGCTTTAATAGAGGAAATAATTACAGGACTGCTGATCCCTGAAATTTCTTATTAACTTGACAGCAAATTTTGATTTTTCTGTGTTGAAGAATGAATATCAGTTGTAATTTTCAAATGGATTCGTTATACAATTTAAAGTTTTATTGGGAGGAAAAATTGTGATTGTGTACCGGCGGAAACTCTAGAAAGTACCCATCGTGAGAAACATCTTAAGGCAATTTCCTTATAATTTGTTATTCCATGGAAAACCAAAACTACCTAATTAATGCAATTTTATCTAGAGTCTGTGTTTAAACATTCTTTATTCTTTCAATAAAGAATACAATTTTATTACAAACGTACAATGCAATAGTACAACAACAAGTAGTAGTAGTAACGTGAACATCTTACATATTAGATTTGTACATCACCATGTTAGAGGTGGGTGCGTTCATAACTTTGTATTAAAGGTGGGTATGATTACCCTACAACAGTCTGTACTGTCTTCTAAAGAGCGAATTGACAATACACATGACGGTGGTAAGAGCGCTAGGCTTCTGTGGAGAAGTCGATGGTTCGAATTACCCATGGCCCTTAAGGTACACCTCAGTATCTTGTCCAGCGAGGTCTTCTTCAGCTTAACTAGGCTGTAAAACCTAGAGAAGCAACTGCCTTCCCAATACAATTGATGAAATCTAGATTAACGTAGAATCTGAACCAGAGGGTGTAATGGGTTCAACTTTCTAAGGCTTACGCGATTCGGTAATCCAGAACTGTCTAAGAAAAAAGTGCAAGTTCGCCCTATTTGGCGACAATTGATGAAATTTAGATTAACGTAGAATCTGAACCAAAGGGTGTAATGGGTTGAAATTTCCAGGACATACTAAGCATGTACCGGTGATTACACTTTCTAAGTCTTACGTGATTCGGTAACCCAGAACTGTCTAAGAAAAAAATGCAAGTTCACCCTATTTATCGACAATTGATGACATTTAGAGTAACGTAGAATCTGAACCAGAGGGTGTAATGGGTTGACATTTCCAGGACATACTAAGCATGTCTTCTTTCTGATTGTGAGAATTTATGAAGATAAATAAATGGCAGTTTCTATAAAATCGGTTCAGTGGTTTAGACTTGGAAAAGGAACAAACATACTCAGGCAGAAAATCTTTTATTTATGAAAAAAAAAAACAACAAGATTTATGGGGCAACACTGACACCACTGAATTGGTATTTGTTGATCCAAACTAAAGGAAATACACTCAATAAATTAATAGATATCTATTTTCAATAAAAAATTTATTAATATAATTGGGTAACAATTATATTTGATATACTTAATAATAATAATAAATAAATAAATTTAATAGTAATACAAAACTTATTTAAAAATCTCAGTTCTTCTACTTTTTTCCATTATTTCCAGATTTGTCGTTACTGCTTCCTTGACTTCCATATTTGTTGGTGTTGCTATTATTTCCATGTTTGTCGCCCGAGCTTCCAGGCGATAGTGCTGTAAATAAAAATGATAATATAAATATCCACCTAAGCTAATAACCGGCGGAAATCTTTTATGCAAGCTGTATTGCGTTCTTAATCCAAAAATTAATATATTGCATATTTTGGCGAAAAATTGCATGAAATGCATAAAACTAAATAAATACCTAATACAGGAAAAAAAAGAAAGTGATGATTTAGATATTCAATTTTGCTTGTTAATGGGAACAAATTGAACATCGTTGCCTTAAATTGCTAGTGAAGTATGTAAGTGCCGGTCATTGGACTGTTTTAAAAGTATTAAGAAACAAATATTATTTTTATAAAGTTTATAAATCCCGAGAAATTCTGTTTTTCTGCGGCCGGAGTTGCGATTCTCCATTTTATTGGTGGAATTATGGACAAAATGAATCACACGAAATATTAAAATTTATCTGACATTAGCGCTAATGTTAGTTCATAACACTGTATACGAATAAGAGTGTGACTTGAATTTTTTACATATTTTTGAACTGTTTTATTTTAACTAAGAGACTATGAGATAGATGTTGTACATTAATTCTAAGAATACTACAATATCATTTTGTTATATTTCTAATAAAAATTGATAAACGTTTTTGAAAAAATAACGCATTTGTTTACGTTCTTTTTGTAATAACTAGCAGTGTACGAATACAATTGGGACTGACTGTATTAATAGTTCCGCATTCTTATGGTCGACCACCTAAATCGTAGAATCCTATAACCAGGTAGATTCCTTCCACACTGTATATTATTAAAAGAATTGCACGGACTGTGGGCTGGTATCACTATCAACTCGTTGTGTATGGATTTCCCGATACCGTGTATTACTGTCTATTATATTAAAGTGTGTGGAAGTACCACATTTGTTAATCTGTATCTGTAAATACAAGGGGTATTTCCCCGAAAATCAATTGTGACGCCATTACTTAGTTCGCGATCGAATGCAGAATACAGACGTGCGTATTGTTAGTGGGATTTACATATCAGTGTTATCTCTGTTTGTTCTTAAATAATATTAAACATGCCAAGCGCAAAAAGTTAATTTACAAAATCACAATTATTGTATTGCACAATTATTCGCCATATTTATTGAGAAGCATAAAATAAATGGACTCATGATTGCAGAACATCGCAGCACTTCCAAATCTACATATGTAGGTAGGGAGTACTATTATATATAATTAAAATCAGAAGAGCTTAGCGCTGGAATATCTCTCGAACAAAATAAGTTTATTGAATTGAATTCATCAGTAAACTTTAACGTTATGACGTCACAGGGAGATCAGGGAGATTTACTGATATGGAGTTACAGGAATTCGTATGGACAAAAAGGGGAATTCCCCGTGAAGTCAGTGGCTGCGTTTTCTGTATCTTATTCGGAATATATTCCCTGATGCACTTCAGAAAAAATTGAGTACACATAATAGTTAATTTTATTAATTTTTTATAAGTAAAGGAACTACTTTTTTTATTTAAATACCAAATGGAAAATCGAGCAATATGTTTTGACAAATGAATTGCACTTCACAAAAATGAGTCCCACGTGTTGGGCGCGAATTATTGCAAATGATGGGTGTGGGTGGAGTGACGATATTTTGAGCGAGAAAAAAGTGAGTTGTTGCAGCAAAGCAAAGTGCTTTAATAATTTCGGTTTGAATTAGTATTACTTGTGTGTGAAATACTAAAATACAAAACGCGGTTAAACATGCCGAACATCAAATAATCATTTATAATGTAATTGATAAACGAAGGTTGAGGAATCTGGTAACTAAATAAAGTAAAACAACAGAAGTGTCCCCTAAGAAGTATATTTCTTCAAAAAGAAAGTTATGAATTAAAAATTGAAATAAAACATCAATAAACGGTATGAACGAATAGTGTATGCGCGCTAAGTTAATGGCGGTTGCGACAGTACGAGTTGGGTCACCTCTGATGTTGATGTTGTGAAAAAATTAGAATAAAAAAATTTAGAACGATACGGAATTTTTAATACTTAGCTGTTTGAGCATGTGTGAGTACATGGAATCTTGGATGGGCGAATTAGGGGTTCCTGACTTCAAGAATGAGCTTCGATGCAGTTAAGGTAACACGTACCACATGGTACTTACGAAAAAACAACACTGTCCTGTCGTAACCGGACGTAGACGAACGGTTGGCTCTGTCTCGAAGGGAGGGAGAGGTGAGTTCCGGGTCTTGTCTGGAGAGACAAAGACCAGATGTGGTCTTGTCGCGGGCGGACAGAGACGAACATTGGGTGTCCTGGGCGGACGGAAAGGAACTCAGTTAATGTCCTGATCGCTGGAGAACAAACCCCTGTCGCATCCTGATCGGACTGTTGTATCGCGAATGAGCCAAAACAAACTCCGGAAGAGAACTCCCGAAAGGAACTCCAGAAGGGAACTGAACTTGCTTTGAGAATTTTCTCCCGAAGAGGAGTTGCAAAATTACCTGGAACGGCGAAGGGTTCCACCAATCACAGACCGACAAATAGTTATTTAAAAATATTTTAGAAAAACGAAGCTTCACTGAATGAATCACCGGTTAATTACGTATTAATGCGTTCAGAGAAATTGCAATGTAATACGGATTAAAATGATATCTGACACAACTATATTTAATAAGAAAGAGATTAAAAATAATTTAGCAATCGAATAATTAAATGCATGTCCTCTGTATGCACCCAACAAGATGGTTTTTGTTTGTCTACCTGATCCAGGATGTTTGTTACTAGGGGCAGTTAAAGTGATGCCGTATTCTTACTGTCGGCATTTTCGATAATAAATGTAAATCGGTTTATTGCTTATTTCATGAAAAAGTTTTATGATGCGCCGCAGATGTTGACTAAAATGTACAGAAAAACAATTCTCATATATTTTTGTATTTTAGAAAAAGGATTGTTTTCGGTTACACGGTGAGTGTAAAAATGTATATCATTTAGATGGCCGACGACTTCACAGAGAATGCGCCATTTTTTTTTCCTGAATACTTGAAATATCGTAGAATTAATACAAATTGTTATTATTAGCTATTAATCACAAATTAATAGAAACCAATTGGTATTAGGACAGCAAATATTTCTATGATTTAATAAGTTTGCCTCTTTTTAAGGACAAAATTGATGTCGTTCAAGCAGGAAATTATAAAATGGGATCCTCTGTCAGGGTAGATATACTAAATTGTAAGTTGGGTATTTTGAAAAACGTTTTTGTACCCTTTCTAACATTAAATCTATGTAAGTATAAATTGGATGCCAGATGCATCTTCAAGTTTGTTTCTAACTAATGAGTAATATAATATTTTTAACGCTATCTGTAACCTATTTCGGAAACATATTCGTCTTTGTAATGAAAAGTAAACTATCATTTTATGTTTTTGCTGTCTATTGCAATCTGATTTTTATTTTAAGGTGGAGCAAATAAATAATAATGTATAAGATGGCGTAGATAGAAATTAAAATATTAAAAATGTGATCGGCTCAAAAAAATATAATTTTTCTTAGTAAAACGGTGTTGTGCGGTAACAAAAAGAAATCACAGGTTTTATTTTATTTAGATGTTTTAATTATGGATGTGTTTATGCTTATGAAAAAATTATGTGATTAGCCACCTTTAAAATACCAACACCACAAAAGAAAAACAACACCAAAAAACGTACTCGACGTTCTGTGTATTGTACATTTATTATAAATAGGAAGTATATTGACACTGTTTTACCTTGCCCGTTATGTTTTATGTGCTAATAGAATCTTAAAAAGGACACAAATATCGAACATAGAGGAATAAGACGAGATTAAAACTGAAATGAATAAAAACACATCGCCGCAGATGAGGTTGTGGTTATGTTTGATTATATATAAACATTACGCGTCCTTTTAGTATGCAATACGGGGATGTATTATACATTTTGTTATACATTTTAAATCAAGGAATTTAATTAATTTTATTTGTTATATTGGTTTTTAGCAAAAAAACAGAAATTTAATTTTAGAACTTATGATGCTATTTTATTTAAACAGTCTATAGCAGCATTCGACTTAATCACTTCTTGTGTTTTAAAGGGCGCCTTTTAATACGATTTTTTTACTTTACAGCGTTTGACTTTTCGGGAGTTCCTACCAACCAATAGAAAGCTTAGTTTTCGTATCTCTTTTGTACTCCATTTTCGGTGAATAAAGTATAAAGTATGTATACAGGCCCGAGTAGTGGCGCCCCAATTGTTTACCATTGCCGCAAAATCAGTGACAAAATAATTTACTCTTGATGAGAGACAAATATTAATTTAAACGGACCTAAAAGGTAAAGGGAACTCGTACTGTTTTCAAGCTGGCGGTTCGCAGGAAAGAAGTGTTAAAACAACTTAAGATCATACGTGACTATTTCTTAAACAAAAACTTATTAGCTGGCCTATTCTCGACTGGCTTGAATAACATCGAAAATTATTGAGGAATTATGGTGCAGGAAAACAATTAACTACAGTAAACGAAATTAAACCGTGCGTGGTGTGGTGGAATATAAACATATCAAAGAATATGCTGGAAGTGCGAAAGAAAATTTGCGGTAGCACATACTATTAAAACAATTAATAAATGACTTTTGTGGCATTAAAGATATAGTGCTCGATAGTTTTACTGGTGAAATATGTAGTAAATTATTTGTTTAGCATAAAAGAAAAGGTAGGTATGTTTGTAGGTTTTATACGTCCATTTTAGTAAAAATAAATCCCAGACAACGTTACAGGTTGCAGTTCCTTTATAATAAAAAAATAGGGTGCATACTAGAGTGATACTTTTGTCGCGAACTGTTGCATATATATATTGGGCGATATGTCTCTTATATTGGCACAAATATAATTCTTTTCAATAAACAAAGAGCTTTACCTATTGATACTTCTTTTTCTATTATTATTGTTATAGATTATATAAAATAAACTTACATTGCCAATTATTAGGCCGTTCTTGATACCCTCTACTTGTCCAATACGAATAATGATTCGGATTTTTTTGATTGCTACGATTATCGGAAGTCTTATTATCACTGTTCATTTTGATGTACTTTATCTAAGCGTTCTAAATTCAAACACTGCTTTTGAAGTTTCTTGGGAAACATTTATATATATATGGTGAAGCTTGGTGTGTTATTCCCCGACTTCGCGGCATGTATTGGGTAGTCACAGATCGCACATAACCACATATAAAGTAGGTAGACTTATATTGGCTATATACTATCAAGACAAGTTCGCTATCGCCGATTTAGCACATAAAGGCAAGTATAACCACGTATAACTGTTAATATCGAAAAATATGGGATTTAACAATTTCATAAATTGGTGCACGTGATTACCCGAAATCTTGAACTAAAATTGGAGCCTTGCCTTATTCCAGAATATTATATAAATATTTATGTAAATTTTGTACGTCGAAGGAAAAAAATACATATTTCAGGAGCTAAAACAAAAAAAAAACACATTTCGAAACACCCATTAAAACATCAAATAGGCGAGTATATGAATTATCAATATACTAGACAATTTTGAAAAGCTTTATATTAAGTTGACTTGTATGTACAGCGAGTAACTTTAATATTCGGTTTCTGTAATATATAATTTAATTACTTTATTTTGTTAAAAATCCTATTTTTCTCTTTCAAATGATCAATAATACTACAAACTAAAAAACGCGGAAATTTCCGATATTGGCGTTACTTTAATATTGGGTTTCTACAACATATATACATAATAATAATTAAAATTCCGTATAATAATCATTTTGCCGTTGGCCAGACTGGGCAGGTTTTCAAACAAAATGTACCTCACACTTTTCTTTTCTATTATGTACGAAATTACACATCCTGTCAAACGGACCTAAATTACAGGTAGACTACCCAAAGTGCAAATATCACAGAAACAAAGCAAATATTTAAAATTCGAAGCGGTTATCTTATATATCTGGGATTGCTTAAAAACACATGCAACATGAACACGGCAAAAATATTTGTTTGAAATATGCTACGTATTCTTTCCGGAAACTTGTAAAGGTGGTACGCATGCACTGTTAACCTAGTGTTTGTAAATTTACGTTTAAGCGCAATTACGTAGTGCAGTTTAATTATTTAAACGCGTTTGTAAAGGAATTCAAATATCATTTTATGATATACTCTTTAAGAAATACAAATAAATCAATTTTTACACAAAGGCAAAACTTTAGGGAATTTACTTTTTTTCTAAATATGGTTGTGTAAGTAATCCCCCTATGTCTATCCTTCTCAACCGTTTCTGGGCCTAGCGACGCATATGTATTTTGAAAATAGGCTTTTATAAGCATGTATTTTGTTCTGAGACATAAAGATAATAATAAAAAATATTGTGCAATTAACATACAGCGCTGGCCAGTTCTAAACTTTAAAGCCGTCTATAAGTAATGTATTTCATCAAGCAGCGATGTCATATCGTGGATCTCAATCGCAATCTTCCGAATACAGTCGTGCGGCGCTGGTGAGGTGCATAGAATGCTTGTCGTTGTAGCAGTTAGCTTAGTATGCTCCAGGTATGCTCGTAAGAGCGGTGATTCGCGCATATCATTTTTGTTGACGTTACTCAAGCGTCTTTTACTTTGAGTTTTCTTTTTCGGAATTTATAAATTTAATTTACAACATTATTTTCTCTTTATTTACATTGTTACTTTTGTAATCTATTAAATATAATTCATTATTAATTTTATAATAGAATGATTTTCACTACCGAGGAAAGGGTCCAGATAATAAATGGTATAACTCTGATGGTACAGCAGAGGAAGTGGTCGGTCGTTTTATATTTTCGTTTATTTCGTTATATTAGTTTTTCATTCACTTCAATGTCGAATGTGTCCTGGTATCCTATTTACGATAATATTTCAGCTCCTATAGAAATGCCTTTTCTATTTTCTACATTGTCCCCTATTATTAAATTTTTAGTTTGATGTTGCGCATTAAAAGCGTGTCTAATGCATTGCTGTCTTTAAATATAGTATTGTCCATTTTTGGTTTCCTTGTTCTACAATATTGTTCAATCTTGAAAAGTTTTAAAACACTACTCAAAGATTAATCAAAAATACAATCGCAATTTATTTACGTAATATCTCGCATTTTTCACGTTATTGATACGCCTTGCATTTTCTCCGACAAGCACACAACCTCCATATAACGCCTGTTCGATACTGGATGGATACTGTATATGATACTGATATATGTATAAGTACAACGGTGTGACAACTATGTTGATATTTTACATTGCTAGTTACGATTCAAGCCCTGTCGTGGCCAGCAGTGTATGTACAGGCGTGTAAATATACAGAAACAGTGCAGCTATCATGGACATCATTAAAGCCGGTCCTATTGAGTGGGAATTTCCCCAGATTGTGGTGTCATCCAAGAACAATAATGAACCTATAAAAGAATACATCCTATGATTTATATTTCCACCGTCGTTTACAAAGTATGTACAGATAAAATCATAGCCCATGTTATTGTCGCCATTTACCGCGACATCAGCTGATTACTAGTCGGTAAACGGTATACAATACCCTAATACTTACTAGTACAATTTTCGTAAACTACCTATAAATAAAATGTGTGTTGAAAAATAAAACAAGGCAAAACAAGATCACAGCTTTATTTACAATAAAACGCATATATGCAGTATTAATATACAATGAATCTACAAAATAATAAAACCCACGTGACCTCTTTTAGGTATGCAACTCAGTTAGCAGCATGGTAATACTCAAAAAGAAAATGCCTGTACAGATTTTCATGTATACATATGACAGATAAGATTTGATAGGTTAGGTTTTAGCGTTCTCGACAGAAATATTAATATTGAATTCGTTGCCAACTTATAATTTACGGTTTCGTTACTTTAGCTGAGTTCGTTTATTCAAATCCTTTTACTCCACATACTTTTCGAGTGTTTATTGCGTTCGTTTATTGAATTTGGAGTGAATAGAGTTAATTTTTGAGAGTTCGTTTATAATGGAGT
>JARFOC010000271.1:358885-374715 GCA_031763485.1 Osmoderma eremita | reverse complement strand
ACGGGCGATTGGGCCGCTAAGATAGTTGCCGTTGGTCTTACACTAGATTGGTCTATAAACCCACCAAGTTTCATTTATATCGGTGAGACACACTTGCCTGCCTTCCCTTGTTAGTGATGATAATATTATTACTAATATTAAAACCACAGCAATTAGTACATTCTAGAGATATAATAATAAATACCACATCTGTTTCAGATACTAAACCAGAATAATATATTTGTTTGAAAGCTATAATTTATCACATATATGTGATAATCATAGTGAAATAGGATGTCAAATGCAACCCTGACCGTCGCTCTTCAGTTGAGTGACACTAATGCATTGTTAAGACCTTCCGATAACGTATGTGTTCTCCATATACACTAGAGTGCCGACCAGCGTTGGAATTGATGCAAATTCGATACTCTCCCCCTATTTTATGTACAATATGTAGTAGCATCGATATGCGGTGACCTGCAGGTCACTGAGGCAATCAACCAATCAGCTTGAGCGTATCTTTTCGTTTCACGGAATATTTTATTCGATTCACAAGAGCCGTTGTTTCTGTTCCAGGGGTACAAGCGGAATAGATATAGACCTACGTAGAGTGGACATCGACCAATGCCCATTGCCCAAAGACAGCACGCAGCTGAATATCTTCGCCGCTTCCGACAAATGCAAAAAACGAACAACAGAGGTAGTTCCTTTTTTCGTACTGTATTTAATCGTGGCAACTTTCGAACGTTTTCACGCAGTTTAATTTCCGTTCTCCAAAACTGGATGCTCATTGCGGAATGGATGCGTAATCAGCAACAATGTTTACCCTTCCGCTTTTCCATCGCGCACGAGCAAATACTGGACTACGTGCCAAGTTTTAAATTTTGTTTATCTTTGTCTAACATTTAATTACGCTATTCTCTTTCGTTTGCTTAAAGATAATAATATTACCAAGCCCTTGATTCTTGCATTATATTAATTAACAGGGGTCATATTGTAGCAGTAAAGGCAGTGAAATTAATTTCAATTTATTCTTTTTTAAAAATATGCTATTCGAAAAAGAGGACGTAGATATTTGAAGTAACTGTATTTATTCTTTAATAAAGGGCCTATTTGGTTCATATAGCTATGTCATGTCTCCCGTTTTGCGAGAATAGAGGGAAACAAACATAAAAATGCATTAAACTGTTGGGTTACAAGCATAACGTGTCCGGAGTGATTAAAACGTTTTTAGACGAAAATTTTAAAAGCGGTTCCTTTCACATGTGACTATTTTTAATGTTACAATTATGTCACACCGTCAGGGAGGTAGCGTCGAGTAATTCTTCAAAATAAATAAAATTCGTTCTTTTATTGTTGCAACCGCTAGCTTTCGAGTGTCAGGATTTCCATGCATTCCGTCCCAAGTACAATATTTTCTAGAAACGGATCGGAGTTAACATTGGATTTATATCCGTGATTAATGGGAGTCTCTGGGTGCTTTCGAACACCTGCCAACTTAACTTCGATTGCTCAGAGTGTAGAAAGTAGAGGGACTTTAGGAGAAACTTTAATCTGTAATTGGGTAACTTCATTAGTCGACAATATCGCAAATCAAAGCTAAAAATTATTATCCCATCGCACAAATTGATATATTTTCTTTATGGTTGGCTAAGCGGAAGGTGAAAGCTAGAAAGTTTATGTGATTTTAGTTTCCCGTTTCTTGATTTGTGTATGTATGCATTATTACAAATGATTGGGGGTTCCTAACTTGAATATTGGGGATCGAAGCGGTGAAAGTAACACCTAAACGTACTAAAGAATTGTTTTCGGCTACACGGTTAATGTAACAGTATCATATTTTGTTCCTATCCGTTACTTCTCTATTCCTTATGTTTTTGCAACGCTGGTACTAGTTATTTTTCGTCCTCCTTTGGCCCTTCTCTTTTGTACTTTAGCTTTCCTCAACAGGAATAAATATAGTAAACTTAAAATTTTATTCTGATTCATTTCAGTGCGTACCATTGCCTGGTCTAGGTTTCAGGAGAGGTAGCTACAAGTGCGTTTGCAGGAGAGGATTCTATTTTCCAGATATCAAAGCCGATCGGCGTTATTATAATGGAACTGTCATAGAGGAGGAATACGAGAAGCTCATGTTGGTGAGGCGAACTTGCGTTATTGGATTACGTACAATATCCTATTCGTAAACATAACACAACAGTACTGATTTCAGTTACGTAGTACCACACGCTCCTTTTCCAATGCTGATGCATCGTACCGATAAATAAAATTTCCCTTTGCCGTGAGATGCCCGTCGCTGCTCTTGGCATATTTTCGCGCGAAAATCGATATTCAAATTACTTTTTAACGCCTTAATTTTTCCTTCGTTATACCCCGGGACTTAAATAAAAGTTGTACGATTTCGAAAACCGGCCGAGCACGAATCGTTTGTCAAAAACTTCCATAACTCTTCTCGAACGCCAAGGTGTGTGATTCCTTCTTTTCTTTCCGAAAAAGAAGAGAGATTAAAGATTTTAAATCTTCATACATTATGTAAAAACGCTAGAAGATAAACGAGCTAGGAGATCTCTCCAAAGGCAAATGCCAAATTGATTTGAAACGATTTTTTTCTTGTAGAGGGGCCTTTTTTTAAAAGGAAAAAATTTAGTTTGCATTTTATTTGTCTCATAAGTGTACGGGTAGAAATTCTTTTTGATAAAATTGAAACGTAAAGTGCATAATAATAGTAATTTATTTATCTTAACAAAATTTAAACTAGGAAATTCATAATTAAAATATAAATTACATTAAAAAATCATTGTATTATAAGCGCTATATCGCTTAATTTATTTACTAGGTGTAAGTAAAATATCATGTGCTACATAATCAAATGCTTTTAATTGTCACGGCTCCTTGTATACATGGATTAATACATCAAGGGCTGCCCGACCCTTTTGCCTAAAGATAATACGTGGGCCTTGGTGGATGGCTCAAAGGAAATTTTACATTATCACAGGGACAGAAAAGTGAGTACGGCATCACAGGAGTGTTCGAATGCCTACCCTGTCCCGAAGGATGCGAGCAATGCGAAGACGATCGCCCTTGCGTGGTTTCCCTGAATTGGGTTATGAGGACGGCCATTCTGGTTCTTTCGTGTGTGATTATTTGCTGTTTACCGATCGTTGTGATATTCACGTGGAAATATGGAACTGTAAAGGTTTGTATCGCCAATATTCAACTGGTTCTACGGACATTCCAGACGTAACCCTAGCGTTTCTGTAAGAGATTTTAGTAATAATATTTTAGGTTTATTTCGCACTCACAGATTTCGCACTTAACAAATCTTAAAAAAATAAAAATCCTGAAAATCACTTGTGCCAATACTCTGGCGAGAAGGTAATACCATCATGAAAAATACGCATATATAAACATTAATAAAAATGTAAATATACACGCACGTAATGCTTTTGGGTCACACAGTTGATTACACACTGCATTAGTAGCGACAGGCATTCCCACGTACAGACAGCTGCTTCGGACTTCTTAGTCCTCATCAGTGTACGACGGGGAATGCGGTATGAATGCGCTGCTTTGCGTTAGATGTCGCCTATGATTTTTCATGTTTATATATGTTTAATGTTTATATATATATGCATATAATTCATGATGGTCTTAAAAAATACTCCACACCGCACAGATATATACAAACTCTATACGTATCAACAGCAGTAACCCTAAACTAAGGTAAAACTAAAAATAGAGATATTTATAGGTACTTGATCTTACAATTAGTTAGCCTTAGTCTCTGAGGATGGCAGGTCGCGATGGCTATGATGGTAAGTAATCAAATAAGTTTGTGCGGCTTTTGCTTAAGGTAGAGTGCCATGAATATTTATTAAGTTATTGATCTATAGCACTTGTTTGTTATCTGTCATCTACTTTAGTACTAATCCTTCTTTTATCACATACATACACATTTTATGTTTTTTTGTTTGTTTAATTCCTAGCAATAATGATTTGCTCTGTAGGCCGAAGGCCTAGGGCTAACAAAATGCTAATACTAGGAACTTTCTAAAAGTATTTTACCGACTACATTTCTCCATTTTCGTCTATTCCATACCATCTCCTTCCAATTTCCTATTTTCATTTTTTTTAGATCTTCATCCACTTTATTCATCCATCCCTCGCTTGGTCTCCCCTTTCTCTATTCCCCTATTGGTTTTCTGGTAAGGGCTAATTTTGGTAACCTTTTTCTGCTTAGTCTTTCTACCTGCCCCAGGCATCTTACTCTTTGGGCTTTGGCAAACGCTACGATATTGGGGCTTTCATACGCCTTTTCTACTTTTAGATTTGTGCCTCTTCTTCATCCTTCCTCGGGTCTTACTCCTCCATATATAGCACGCAGCTTTTTTCTATCCCATCTTTTTATCTACTCCTCTTCCACCTTATTCAGGACCCACGTCTCACAGACATATGTGGCGGTAGGTCTTATGAATGTTTTATAGATCCGTTCTTTTGTTTTCCTTGATACATATATCGACCTCGTGAGACCCTTCAGGCTTCCGTATTTCCGGTTTCCTTTTGCAATTCTTGCCTGAGTTTCGTGTTCTTCACGCCCATTTTCTTCAATATTAACTTGATCGGTTGTTAACCTGCGACAAAAAGTGGACATTGTACTCAAATTCTAACCGTTCGTATCATCGATTATCACCTACTGATTCGGGACCACACACTCCGAAGGCTTTCTTGCCCCCAAAAGAAGATTCTATTGCGTGTTTGGTGAACAACAACAAAAATTGTCCATTTTTGGAATGGGGTAAAATTAGCACTGCTAACTTGTATTGCGAACAGCTTCATCGAGTACAAGCAACAGTCATCCAAAAACAGCCTTCTTTGATCAATCGAAGGAAAGTGGTATTCTCACAGGATAACGCCAGGTCGCATACCACAATTGAGACCCGGGAAAAAATTTCTGAACTTTGCTGGGAAACCCTACTACATCCTCCATATTCTCTTGACATTTCGCTAAGTGATTACCACCTTTTTGTCTCTTTTTGTATGAAGCATAGACAGTTCAAAACTCGAGTTGATGTAATAAATGCAGCCCGTCAACTTTTTGATTCAAAATCTGTAGAGTTCTATAATACCGGCATACAAAAATTGGTGTCACGTTGACTGAAGGTGATTGAGTGTGATGGTAATTACTTCGTAGAATAATATTGTATTAATGTTTTTTTAATAAATATTTATATTTTACCACCAAAAGCCACACCACCTTATTTGGTTATCTGATAGTTATGCGGGTGGAGCATTTTTTTAAAAATTGTTAAGTGAGAGTCTTATATCTGACGCGGCGAACATATGCAGTGCTGGCAATGTTTATACCTACCCTTTGGCGGCAGTGCATGTGTGCGCCGCGTCAGGTATAGTTCCTAAGACGAATCCTCACAGATTTCTCAAAGATAGTGCAATTAAAGAAAATAAAAAGTAAAATGAATAATATATGTACATTGGCCTGTACCTTATACATGATATCTTCGTTATCCGAATTTATCAGATCTCACTTCAAAATTCTACAATTCTTCCATGCGGAGAAGACTTATTGAAGCGGTGCGGTGGTTCAAGAGACATTTTCTTTACCTTCCTTGCCGTCACCATATTCATAATGATATTGATTTACGGAGCATTTTCGAAATTAAAATAGGTCCCGATATACCGCTATTAAAAAATTTATTGTCTAGTTTAACAAATAATTATTATTAAAGTAGGGTTAACAATTCTAAGCAAGTTAAAAAGAATGTTAGGATTTTTTAATAAATGAATGAATTAGCGGGACGTCAATGCAGATATGATTATAAAGAATTCCTCGAACTCCCAGTAATATTTCTTAGTGACGAACAAAAGATAAGAATTTTCCCTCTCGCTATTATACACTAAGGACGTTGGATGACTCCCGCTATATTTTCTTTGAACATTCCTTTGTTTCTGAATTAATACAAGATGAAAAATCACCTTCAGAACTTTGTATTTGTCACACTCTTAGATTGTTATTTTTTTAATTTGGTTAATACGTCCTGTAGCGTAAAACATTCATAAACTATTTAAATTAAAAAAAAAAACATAGGGAAGCAGTGGCTGTCGTCGTTTTCCGATAGTGAAAAAACAATGGTGACAACTTTAACTACCAAAGCCTATTATTATAGAATGAAAGAACTCATGATAGAACCAATGAGTGTCAAGTATTTGGTTGGTATCCCTCTTTACTGATGTTAACAGTTCATCTTACTTGATTGTGAGACCAACAAAATATCAATGTTGGGAAATAGGGATCACTCTAATGTACATATATCAGAACTTCCTATTTAGAGATCAGTTTCGATAAACTTAATGTGCATTGAACGGCCATTGCTAAGTAAAATAAAAATGTACCGAATATTCCATTCCAGAAAAATGTTAAATTTCAAATTTTCTTCAACATTATGATCAGTCTGTATGCATAGATATACACGTATGTTCAGCTCTCACGGGGGTGCGAGACACATTGTACGTCGCGTGATCTGGCATACTTGCATTTATTCCCGCCGGGCAGCCTCGTCGCGTGCAACACCGTAGCACGCAGCACGCCTACCTGAATCATTTTCTATGTGTCTATGTGCACGCAAAGTTCTAACAAGTGATCGGCGATTTCGATCTATTTGCCGTA
Source organism: Osmoderma eremita (assembly GCA_031763485.1). Lineage (NCBI taxonomy): Eukaryota > Metazoa > Arthropoda > Insecta > Coleoptera > Scarabaeidae > Osmoderma > Osmoderma eremita. Next base: position 368,054 of record JARFOC010000271.1, on the reverse strand, counting down.
GAGTACGTGCATCGTCCTATTTCTTTGCATTCGAGGATTGAAAGGATCGTCTAAGTTTTTCTGTGAGGTTATGTCAGACAAAATCCTTACAATTTTGCAACAATAGCGAGCTTGCAACAGTTGCAAGTAGAACTGTTGAGAATTTTTGCAACTCCTAGAAGCATCTAGGCAGTGAGACATTGTTAGAATTCAATTTATTTTGTGTAACTATAGAGTTTATTTTTCCTTTGTTTAATTTAATAAGAGTCGTTGTTTATTTTTCTATTTAGAATTACTTTTTCGTTCTCTTGTATCGCATAGCAGTTACAAAATGAATATAAGAAATTGCATTTTCACCGTAATCTGAGAGTACAGAAAAATTACGCATTATTACCTGATTGAGCGGACATGTCTGCGTACCTTTGATCGGTTTATGATGCGCGGTTGCCATTCACAAAGCAATCCCCCGTTCCTATGTGAGCATACGTGTATAGCACAGATAGTAAAGAATCTACTGAAATTGCTGACTTCAATATTTAACTTTGCGATGAATGTTAAAAAAAGGTACTGGAAGTACTGCAATTGCCTTATTACTACACACGTTTAAAAACTTTGCCGGAAGTAACTTAAACTGTATGAACATCTACATAATTTCGAAGTTAAACCGAGTTAGCTTGGCGAAATCAACTGCACAGATTTACAAAAAGAGAATCGGAGAGTACGTTGTAACAAGGCAGTGTTGATTTACCTGGTGCAACCGTATTAATTTAGCGAGCTTGGCCTCGCTAATTGCCACAATGCGTAAAAGCCCCTAGAGGTGTGTTCTTAACCGTGGAAACTTTCAAAATCACATAATTCAGTCGTAATCTTTTATCGGGGTACAATGCATTCCAGGTCCTGTCGTAACGTATTTGTTGTAGGTCGTCCGTGCTGCCAGTCCTGTGTTATTGCGTGTTATCACCTTGGGAGCATTCTTCATATATTGCACGGTAAGTTATGAAGTTATAAATGTGATAAACTGCGCTATCGATATTTATAATGTATACAGTGTAACCAGTTTGCAACTGCAGCACCTCTGTAAAATGTTTGTTCATTATTATTGTTTGATACAGTTTGATGCAGTTTCGCATGCGAAACTTCTATGAAGATTAGAACAATTAAGGTATTCGATTAGATACTACATATAGAAAAACATATTGTGGGTGTGGGTAATTGATGGTATACCACAAGGAACTGTGTTGGGGCCTATCCTTTCCCTCTTTGATTTGAATGAACCACTCAAATTAGAACTCGATTGAGAGATTCATAGTTTTGCCCATGATACAACCGTTATTGTTGGAGATTGGAATGGAGGCACAGAGTAGAGTTGGGTTTGAATAAAATAAAAGATTTTTCTGATTACCATTTACTTTCCTTGAATGTAATCAAAACTAATTATATGTCGTTTACGTCGATTAATTGAAGTGTATCGCACCTGGGTTCCTTGGTGATGGTCACGGACGTAGTTTCTGAGGTGTAATATATGAAATTCTTGGAGTAGCAATTTATAGACCTTTGCGATGGAATGTACTTATAAATAACATTGTGAAGGAACTCAGAGGGCTACTGCCAAGGTTGCAACATCTACAAAAGCTTTTATTCCTTAATCAACCTAAAACAGTATATTTTGCATTAGTCGAATCTGAAGTAACGTATAGATTGGTTGGGGTACTCGAGCAGATTGCCACATAAAATGGATAAAATGTATTTTTTTTTCGTCGATGCATTTTGCAATTTATCTACCAAGATATTCAGCAAATCATGTGGCTAGGTGTGGGTTTCATAGGGGGATTTTGTCTACTAACTCGTTCCTGTAATTCCTAGCTTATGCTAGGTTTATTGTTATAAAATGAATTGTTATTCATTCGCACTAGATTAGATTTCACTTACATTTAGCTAAGTCTATGTGTTAGGTCTAAATGTTTGAATCATTTGAGTCTGCGCAATTCATGTGTACTGCCTAGTAAGTTCACTGCAAGGTTGTCCGAACGAATGTCTAGCCTGTACTGGCATATCCTGCTACCTTTTGTGATTTCTCCCTTGACCGTAGGAATTCTTAGATCTCAATGGATCATATGATTTGAAAGATACCATTCACGATCATTCGTAGGACCTTGGACTAGTATCTTTGAAGAATCTCAAAATTGAAATTACTATCCGTACCCGCATGGCTGTATTCCATAAGTCCACGCCAGTATGGCTTTGTGGAGTAGAAGTTTGTTTTCCACAGACATCTGTGATGAACTACCAACCAACCAGCACATTTTCCTGAGTTTTAAACCAACTTGGTTCCTCTTAGTAGATATATTATTTTTTCATGTGAGTTGTATTTCTAGATTCTTGGCTTCTTCTGTTTGATGCTATTGTATGTTGTTTAAAGTGACTGGTGGACATGTCTGTCTGCACATGAAGTGGAGGTTACGCAATTAGATTTTGCTTCATTGGCCTTGATGCACCATCTTCATAACCATTGTTTGAGTTTGTGCAGGTGTGTTTGCAGTTGGCGTGAAGCCATGGCGGGTTGGTAAATCGGTAAAAGTTAGTGATATAACGACTGTGTAAACCAGGTACAATATTGGCCCTAGCACGCCTCGTTGAGAGGTGATTGGCAGTAGATGTTTTGATGTTTTGCAAGGAAATGTCTATTCGATTCTTGTACTTCAGTCTTGTGGTGGTTTTCTTTTAATTTTATAAAGCAAGCCAACGTGCCACACCTTATCAAATATCTGTTATATATCTAACAACACCTCCGTTTTAAAATCTTGGGAGAATAAATTTTACTTGGCTTGCTCTAAAGGTGTACGATTACATACCGGAAGAACTGACCATTTTAAATCACTCACGTTTTATTAGATTTGTTTGGAGAGTAATAGTAGTCATAGTATTTATTTTAATTTGATGTGAAAACTCATTTGACATTTCATTTAGAATTATTTTCCAAGGCACATTATTTTTGAATATTTGTTGTATACTAAAGCAACGGTAGTTTATCAACAAATTTAAGTTATGTTATTTTTACAATGAGATACACTTAAAACAAGTTGTTGACAGAAACAATAAAACTGTTTATTAAAGGTAATAAAAAAACAGAAAAGTTTCTCTGGTACAGGAAATCTACTAAAAGCATTGCTAATATTAATATTGTCATAAGTCCGTTAAAAATGGATAATTTTCAACGAAATTTGGTTGGATCTAATTTCCATAAGAAACAAACGTTTTGCGGAGGTGTTGTACTTTGAAACGGATCACATTGTATACTGGATAAATTAAGCTTTCACACTAAAATCCATTTGCTATTATGATGTGGAACTCTCGCGCCGTATTTGGTTTACATTATAAGAACGAACTAATATGAAGTTACGAACTCATGTTTGCCGATAAAATTAAATTAAAGCGGAACTATGTCATGCAGCTTAATTGTATTATGAAGATCACGTGCCAACCGTATCACCACCCCGAAATATTAATAAAATCCCCTGGAAACTTTTAATTTGACTTTAGTATTACTCACTAACGCGCAAGGATTTGTATATTCCGTTTTTGCCCGGTTTCGTAACGAGGAAAAGGTTTGGAAAATGTTCTGAGACGTTCATTTAGTGATTGGAGTGACCCTGCTTTTAATTTTAAATCACTTTACATTTTAAACGGAGAATTATTTTCAAAGGTGCGTATGTGTGGGATGGATGGGAAGCCACATTAAAAAAAATCCTTGAAAGCCCCCATGTAACCATGGAAGTAATCGAAGCAGCCATTCAGAACAACGTTATCATCATTAAACTACCCGCTCATATCAGCCATCTCCTCCAGCCTCTAAACCTAGCAGTCTTCAAGTGGGAGCAAAAAGTGATTGTCTGGCAAATTTCCGACGAAAATTATAGAAAGAGGGAAAAAGAAAAAGATTGTTGAAAAGATGAAGCAAACAAAGCAACCAAAACCCACGCACCTCTCAAGATCATTTGTTCTGAAGAGGACGTAGATCAAGTGCCCTGCATGGAGTGAGATGATGACACAGAATTTTGGGATGAACAGCAGGAAGAAGATATTTCCATCGCGAAAGGCAAATGGGTTATCGTGAAATATTGTACCAAAAAAGAGCTGAAGCATTTTGTAGGCCAAATCCAAGAAAAAATGTGGTGATGATGACTGGATAATCAAATTTCTGAAGTACGAAAACAACAAGTTTATTTGTCCCCAACTTAAGGATACAGGCACCGTATCACAGAAGGCCATTGAAATTTTGCCGGACTCGAAAGACATCAGACGCGGAATCTACAAACTTGATTTTTGTTTTAATGAATATGAACTCAAATAAGACTTTCATATTTTTCAACTTTGTCTGAATTTAAAACCTATAAGTTGTTATAAAATAGTTACAGATTGTATATCAAAATTTAGATTTTTATTTGTATTTTCACATTAGCCCTTCACTTCATAGCTACATATATAAAACCTAAGAGAAATGCCAAGCCGCTGTCGCATTTGCCCCATTTTACGGGGTAACATAATGACATAGTTAAAAAAAATCATAGTGCCTGACCGCTTATGTGGATAGAGTTCTTGACATCATAGGCGTATTGGCAAGAATTTCCTATCCTTAGTTGGAGATTGAAATGGTATTTTCTGCCCTTTAAAACCACGGGTTCACACTTTGTCTTCAAGGACGCGGGTATTTTCGCTCTGAAACGCTTGTGTTTATATTTTATTCATACACTCCAATGAGGTAGCTTGATTTCCTTTTTTTTCGTAGACCATCGTCATGTATCCGAGACCAAGCGTCTACACTTGTACGGCACGCGTGTGGCTAAGGGAAATTGGATTTTCCCTAACGTACGGTGCCCTCATGCTGAAGACATGGAGGTATATCAGGGCTTCAAAACTTATTAACGCATGGAACGCGTCCTGTAAACATACGAGTCCATATTTACAGGACGTGTTGCATAAACACGAATACTAACACCGTATGAATTGCAGAATATCCATTATTTTTCGCGTGCGTTCGGCAAAGGCTGTTAAAATTACCGACGTCAATCTACTGAAGCGACTGGGGATTATAGTCGCTATATTCACTGTATTCTTGGTTATCCGAACGCTTGTAGCTCCGCCTCTGGTTATTGTCGGTCGCACCGCTGATGACTTGAAAGCGTATCTATGCCGTACAGACTGGTGGGATCATTCCTTTTCTATACGTAAGTAACGTTTTCGCTTCCTCATATAAAACGCTACGGATGAATAAAAAATTTTGCATAGTCTCTTTTTACAATTTCCTTTTTCCCTTCCCTTATCTCGCTCGCTGCGACGTTACGATTATCTTAACAATCAATTTGTAAATTACGGTTCTACAACAGAGTTGAAAGGGTTTTAAAGAGAAAAAATGTATGTATAAGAAAATTTGAAAGGGAGTTCAACACCCCCTTGAGGCTACGCAAACTTCTTCTGACAAACAGGAAAGGGGCGCCACCGCAATTATTACGGTGCCCAAAGCAATTCCGAACGAGACGACTTGTGAATAAAGAGGATCTCCCATCGGCCTCCCAGTGACGGCCGAGGGAGTGGTGAACCGGCCCAAAAAAGCTGAAACGGCCTACTGGGAATAGGATAAGGAAGTTAATAAGCCAATGAGATCAATCGACATCATAATTAACAAAATATTCGTTAGCTGAACTTGGGGCTTTCTTAAGGAAGACCTTGGAAACTGGAAAGCGATTAGTATAAGCTAGGGAAACTTTTTTGATGATTACCATCGTTAAATCTCAATCACGCTACCTCTCTCTACAGGGTTTGATTTCCAGCTAATGACTTCGGAAGAATTTCGTTCGTTAATATTTGCTTTTAATGAGAAGTCAAGTCCATTGAACGACAATCTTGACAATGTAAACTTTATAGTTAAATGGAGGGACCATAAACTCTGCAATAACTACAGAGGTGTCACATTGCTTAGCAGAGTGGCAAGAGTGTACGAAAGAATTTTAGAAAACAAACTACGACGAGTAATGGGGTTACAACTAAAGAAATTTCAATCATCGGTAGCGATATACAAGATCATATCCGTACGTTCAAAGAGGTTTTGCAAGAAACCAGACGACAAAGAACAACCGCTCGTATAGCTCTAATAGACTTACCCATTCCACGAACAAAGATATGTAATGCCACAAGAAAGTACGTCACTGTTAAGACGCGATCAGACGAGTTTACAACTAGAGTAGCAGTAAGGGAGGGGGGGGGGAGTACTAGGTTCGTTGTTATTTATGATTATGATGATCAATGTCATAAACAAAACAATTCAAAGTAGCAAAGTTGCCTATAGGATACCGTAAGCTAAACCCAGTCTATATATTGAAAACGATTTCTGCCAATATCCGGCACGTAAGTTCAAATTGAAAGTATATAAATATATCTAAAAAAAATATATAAATATACTTTTCTGATCACACAACATATCGGATGGTGTAAATACAGGCACCCTCACGTACAGACAGCTGTTTCGGGTTACTAATCTAATCAGTGTACGACGGAGGGATGCCTGTTGTCCGTCCAGTACACCGTATAGTCAACTTCACGTTGGAATGAAAATTCCAGAGACATCTATCGTCCAGCTGCGGTTTCATGGGGTAATTTCCAGGTGATAACTAAGTTAACAGTCTCTGCGTGATCGTGATGGGTAAATCCGCCCTGTTTGCGTAGCAGCTACAAACTGCTACTACTACGTTAGTGTAGCAGTTTAAAAAAAGCTGCTACGTGCAGCAGTTTTCTTTACACAGCGATATATTAATAAACTTGTTAAATATCCACAACTTTGCATTATAGTATGTTACTGTCAGCTGTATTCTATCAATATTTATCTATGTATGTATCTATAGTTGGATCCGATTCTACTGAATGCAATATATACGGATACACTTTTTTATGTAAATGTTCGTTTGTTTAAAATCTTAAATCTCCGAAAGTTCTTCACTGATTGCTTTGAAATTTGGACACAACGTTGCATTCGAATACGGGCGTAGATGTCACAGGTAAAACATGTTCTTTTTTCAATATTCTCTATTATTATAGTCATTACTTTCCCCTTATTGTTTTTCTTGGGAATATTTATAACCGCTATTTTGTTTATTGTTTTTTATATATGTGATATTATTACATGCTAGGATTTCTCCTTTCTCTTTTATATCTCACTCTATTTGGTAAAACTGATAAATGAAAGTAATAATACCAAAATTACCGCACTTAGAATAAAATAATGATTTATACGATTAAAAAAAATTAAAATCTATTTAAACATAACATAGTAATATCTTTTTAATCACATGAATATTATGATTTTATTGCAAATTCACTCAAGTTTCAACTAGAAACAAAAAATGTATAAATTATATACTTATGCTCCTGATATGTATACGTAGAAGCCGCTCATTGGTAATGGGTTATCTGCATCTAATACCCAATGCAAAGAAACAGTTTTCGAAGCGAGATCTTCACAAACGTTTTCTTCTTTATAGCGTTTGACTGTACACTGCTATAAATCTACATTCGATGTTTCGCAACGTGATAAAACATTGTGTACTCCAAGAATGTCTATTTGTCTACTACGTCAGAAAACTGCTACAGACGTAGCAGTTTCCTTTGGAATTGGGTAGCTGCTACAAACTGCTGTCGGTAGTTAGCAGCTGCAAAATAGCAGCTACGTTCGTAGCAACCCATCACTAGTGCGTGAGGGCGTCTGTTGCTACACAATCAGATATGTTGTGTGATCCAAAAAAATGTATTTATATATTTTTAAATATATTTATATTCTTTCAACCAATCTATGTATGTGTGCATTCGCAGACGACTTTGTGATTTATACCGAAAATTAAAAGTATTTACACTACGATCTCAATTTGTCGAAGAACGCCCTTGAAGAGAGGTACCCAAATAAATGCAGAACAGATCAAAATTCATGATGATTGGAGACATTGAGATATGAACATCATAATTCGGAATGAAAACCTCCGAGTTCTAACTTAGTCGATAGTTAACATGGTTTGGACATCTTGTAGGGATGGATGAAGGATCTCATATAAAATGCGCCTGGAAAACTAAGCTACAATCAAGAAAAGTATGAGGTAGCCAGTGCAGGACATGGAACAACAACATAGACATCTTATTGCAAACGTGAATAACACGTCAACGGGCAAAGGAAAAAGCAATAAAGTACCCGTACCACCTTGATGGGTGAAGAACTCCAGATACGTATTTCGGCAACTAAGTTGCCATCCTCAGCAGAATCTAGTAGCACTTCGGGAGATATGATCGAATAACTCTAATTTCGCGTTTATAATCTATGTCTATATATATATATTACTCAATCGGTTAATTAAGCGCACTTCATCACGCCCACTGAACCGCAACAATCTACCTAATAATAATAATATAGCAGCACTTTGGGAGGTATGCATTACTTGAATAACATTGACAAAGGAAGAAGTGAAAAACCGAGCGAGATGGAGGAACACAATAATTTAATCCTAATGCCTCTTCCTTTCTTTTTGTTGTGAGGTTATCTTATTTAAAATGGGTCTCCTACCTTTTTTTATCACGTGCCATCTGTTTGATCCCCTCCCACGCCATTCCTTTTTCATTTACTCCCTCCTAAATTCCGATTAAGCTACACTAACAAAATTAAATTTAGAATAAGTAGCTTGCGAATGCATTTCTGATAATGAAAATAGTGCCGTAGATTTGCACAACTGTACGATCAAATACTCTGATTATTGACTGGATTGCATGAATAACATTACTATTTATGTAAATAACTGTTAATTATCGTTTTAGTCTGTTGTGTGGACTAATTTCTAACATTTCTTTCGACATATACACATCTGTATAGATATTTGTGTGCGATATTAAATACATGCACGAAGCGAACGCAATCATACGCGATTAGTTAAGAGATCAGTCGTGCAATTCCAGCGGGTGCACCGTGGAGGTCATTGTCAAAAGGGCTTGTTTGGCATTTGATGGTTCTCGGAAAATTCAAATATAAATATACTTTGAGATTGTAATAAATGATTTGTGACCGTTCCCTTTTCGTGCCTTTTACAAAATTTTCCCCTTTCGGGCGTTCAGTTTATAGATGGGAAGTGAATGTGTTTTTGAATTCTCGTTTCGTGCGTCA
>JARFOC010000271.1:310373-326916 GCA_031763485.1 Osmoderma eremita | reverse complement strand
GCTCCACAATAGGACCAAGCGGCCGAGGTGGAAGGAGTTATCTATAACCCGGCGGATGACATCATTTTCCCAAATAAAAAATAATAGTGCACCCCGAATGTCCACTTTTACTTCGTACACTTCGTATTTGAACCAGCCCCATAAACAATAATCCAGCAATGTGGGGTTTGGAGATCACGGAACCTAATTAATATGACTACCGCGACTGGTCCAACTTCACTGAATGAGCGAAATGTGCAGGCGCTCCATCATGCTGGTAGTACATTTTCATGCTCATGTTTAAACAAATATCATCTGTCCGTGGAATTCATTTTGTAAAAAAATTAAATAGTTGTCTCCTATGAGATGATTCTCTAAAATGAAAGCGCCAATTGAAGAACCGTCGACTATAAGTACCACACCACAGGTTTACCGAAAATTTATGTTTGAAATTACTTAGACTGTTGCGTGGGAATTTTCGTCTGACCATACGTGATGGTTGTTGGTATTATTGCTGCCATCACGGGTGAATGTTGCTTCATCTGTAAAAAGTATACGCGATAAAACACGAGGATTATCATTTATCTATCGACAAAATTCCATTCGTTTAGGATAATCATCCTGTTGTAGATGCCGTACTATCTGTATATGGTATTAAAGTAAGCCTTGCTCGTGGAGTGCGTTTATTACTCTTGTTTGTGGAATGTCCTATTGAACACTAATTCTCCGTGAGCTGGTCGTTGCATCTTCTTTTACTACATCCAGCATATCTTCTACTTCTTATAAATATTATCGGGTAGCTCGTTCAGATGTTATGTTAACACTGGGAAAATTATCGGTCCCGCACAGTTTGTTGAACGCTATGATAAATACATTTTTATTAGGATGTCTTTGAAGTGCAAACGACGATATTCATCAGCAGCAGCTGTAGCAATTTAATTACGTAATAACTTGAAAACAAGTAAAAAATGGATAAGAACATTTGTGCTTTTTTACATTATCTTCACCTGCACAATATACCCCTGTAGTTTGGTCCGTTCCTCTTGACTCACCCTGTATATAATGCCTATTCACTATATCTATTTGCTGAACATTATCTATATACATATATCTAGCAACACATTTTCAACATAAACTTTTTGCTTTCTTTAAAACTATATTTAAGGCCTGTACTTTACTAGTCCATAGTTTTCGGCAGATGGTATAAGAGGCATATGCCTGTCCAAAGACAGGGTGAAAAAGAAGGAGGGGGAGGAATATCAACCTCGTTCAAACAACAGGCCTCATGTGAGTTACTACTACTAGATTTACAGGTAATACAATCCAGTGGCGTTACGCGGCCCGTGCCGAGGAATGGATAGCACCGGAGGTAAAAGGTGTTGCTAACGGAGACTCCGAGTTACCGGGCCATTTTTCAAAGTATCTACTCTTGCATCCGTGTAGAGAGCTCGGCGGCTGTGGACCACCGTTTCCCTCCTACTCGTGAGAACAATATGAACACACTAGAAAATAAAAACCGAAAACTAGAACGAACGGAGAGGGAGTCAGATACCTCTTCCACTGGAACCCCGGAAGGAGACATTACTGTCTTGGAGGTTACGACCAGACAAGACAGCAGTAGCACAGATAACATAGCTGCAGGGGTGCAACAGCTTGGACTGCATCAACGTCAAAAGGGAACACTATCTGGTGCCTAGCTTAAGAAACTGACAAGGCAACAGAAAATAGCAGCAGGAATGTCGACGGAGCAAAAACTTCCACGCCAAGAATACCTCAAAAAATCTAAGGTGGGGGACAAAAACCAGACCACTAAGGATGGGGAAAAGAAAAACCCATAGCGGGAGACATGAGTTAGACCACTAAGGGCAGTAAGAAGATGGTAAAAAGTGACTTCGGGAGGGCTCCAAAACACCATCCCAAAGCCTTCAATAACCTCCAGACACCGAATGGGAGTTTCATCGGGGTGGTGTAAAGGCGGTGATTGACAGGCGCAATCCGGATGGCACCCTGAATCAAGAGCAAGCGGATCTGATTTAGGCACGATTCGTGGATGCAATGGATGATACCCTCAGCGGAAGTGCCAACCCACTGCAGTCCCCCAATACCATCTTCAGTGGAGGAGTCCTGTGGATGACCTGCCACAATGAAGCCTCAAAAACCTGGCTCATAGCAACGGTAGCATCGTTAACGGAACATTGGGAGGGCGTGGGCTTAACTACGGTTGAATCCAAGGACCTTGCAAAGATGCGAAGGCTGCTAACCATGATACCGGGTAAAGATGAAACCCCGGTCAGAACACGGCTGGAGAAGCAAAATTTAGGTTTTCGCGTGGGAGGCTGACTACTGCTCAGCAAGAAGGTGGAGAAAGATGGTACATACATGGCATTCTCCATTGACGAGGCATCTTTTGAGATCTTGGCAGAAAACCAGTAGCAGGCTTTCTTTATGTTCGCGAGGATTGTGTTCAAGGTTTCAAAAGGACTTGATGGCCAAGATAAGAATAATCCAGGCGAACCTCCAGCACAGTAAGACAGCTGCGACAGTCCTCGCTATGGCAATGGAGAACTTCGACCCTGCCCTTATTCAAGAGCCCTGTGTAAACAGCGGCAAAGTAATAGGTCTGGGTGGCGTCGGTTGCGAACCGATGAGTAGAACCTTCGAAACACCCAGAACATGTATAATGATTCAAAATAGCCTAAAAATACTGCTGTTGACAAATTTGTCTTGTTTGTCGAGAGACTTATAGGATCGTCGGATCGGCATCTCTACCGTATGATGACCCTGGCCTCCCTCCAACCCGGAAAATGGAAGAGCTGATGATGAGTAGCAGAGCTTACGGATCACAACTCATTATCAGCTGCGATGCCAATGCACACCACGTTATCCGGGGGAAGTACCAACACCAACCCAAGAGGTGAGTCTTTACTACAATTTATTACGAAACACAATTTAGACATACTAAATGTAGGCAATAAGCCGACTTTCATAAATTCAAATAAGAGATACAATAGACGTAACGTTAGCGACCACTTATGTAGGGAGCAACGTCTCAAATTGGAATGTGTGTAATGAGGTGACTTGCTCAGAGCGCACACACATCAAAACTGACTAAGAAGCATCTACGGCAGAACTTGGTTTCAGTTTAAAGGTAATCCCGCATAAGATAAGTAATACAAGAAACCGTTAGTTTTGTAGGCTAATGTTTCCAGAAGATATCACAATAGCATTTAATGCTCTGTGGTATGCAAGGGAATCACCAGGAGTGTGCCCTGGTGGAACAGAAACCTAGGAAATATGAAAAGGGAAGTCAGGAAAAGGTTCAATAAAGCTAAGAAAACATCAGTATGGAATGAATACAAAACGGTCGTCACTGATTACAACAAAACTCTGAGAAATTTGGGAAAGAGAACCCTGAAGGAGACGCTGTGAGGATATAGAGGAAGCCTCGAAGTGTGTCCCACTCAACAAGATATTATCTAAAGAGCCTTAGAGACTATACCACAACAGAGACAATGAGAGAACTCTTTAGGGTCCATTTCCCGGATTCTCAAATCACAAATTCATGACCCCAAGACTGCAACAATGCAGAACTGGATCCCGCGAGACAGACATTCAGGAAGCAATGGCAGTAAACCTTATAAATCGCCACGACCAGATGGTATTTATCCAATAATGCTACAAAAGGGTCCGGACCTTATGCTGCATAAAGTATGTGTGTTACCCAGGGGAAGTTTGGCACTGGGCTAGAAACCAAAAACCTGGAAGCTGATCAGAGTCACCTTTATACCCAAGCTCGGCAAAACGGGACTAATACTATTGTGGTCATCTTGGAAGGACTGATTGTAAGTCCCTGACTAAAGACATGGACGGTCTAGGACCGTTAAGACTCCTGGGTGAAGAAATACAGCAGTCTGAGGAAACAAATGCCTTGGGGTCATTCTGGCTTACTTGGAACAGACAGCTTCAGAGATTCAAAATCAAGGCAAAGACAGCACTTATGTTGGCCAGGAGAGCTATCTGCCCTGCCATAAGCAAACTTTATATTGGCCAGGAGAACCCATGGAAAAACGTGGGGATTAAAACCAATAATGATGTACTGGACCTACATCACAGTGGTTAGATCCATGATTACTTATGCATCATTGGTATCGTGGACAAAGGTGCACCAATAAACTGCAATAACCGAACTCAGCAGCATACAGAAGCTTGCATGATTGGGTATAACATGAGCAGTGCGGACAACGTAGACAGCAGCAATGGAATCTCTTCTAAGCCTCCCACCACTTCATGTTGTGATAACGGGGGAGGCAAGAATGGGATACTCCCGATTGCTAAAATCCCAAAGCAGCAGATATGCAGATTTGGAGCACAACAAAATTGGCAATCATGTGGGATGAACCTATTGGGAAAGAAAGCAGACCGCATGATTCCCACACACATATCTAACAGTAATTTCCAGCTGGAAATCACGGATCGGAAAAGCTGAGAAGAAGCAGCATACAGGGACACGCTCGGAGAGCTGTCCTCGTTCACAGACGGGTCAAAGACCTAGCATGGATCTGGAGCTGGAATATATAGTGAGGTGGGGGATACGAAAATCACCGTCTCACTGGGAAAATACACCACTGCGGTACAAACAGAGGTATACGCCATATTGCATTGCGCAATAGAAAATAATAAGAGGGCTTATAGTAGTAAGCGGATCTATATTGCAACGGATAGTCAGGCTAAGTGTCGCCTCACCATCCGTTGCAATATCCGTATGCACTATGGAACCGTGAAGTGACATCAAGGCTGGCTTGGGAATGCATACAGGAACTGAATCTGCTCACCGAAGGCAGTAAAGTTACTTTGTTATGGGTGACTGACTTCATGCGTAAGCATACGGAAATGTCTCCAAGAACAACAAGATTACTGGAAAAATACAACCAGACAAAGTCATGGCAAAACCTTAATGAAGGAACCATCAGGAAAAAGGGCTGACAGACCACGGAATCTTAGTAGGAATCACTCATTCATGCAGTAATAGGTCTCCTGGCAGGGCACTGCGCACTGATAGGGCACCTACAGAAAATTGGGGTTGATATTAAGGACCCAAGCTGTAGACTGTATGAAGTGGCAATAGAGACTGCATACCTCATCTTATATGAATGCAAGACCTTAGATCCTAAAGGCCAGGCATTATTTGGGAAACTAAAAATAAACCCAAAGGACTGTATAGACCAACCGGCCAAGGACCTGTACAGATTGGTTCAGGGCACAAGGATTTGGCAATGAGTGGTATAGTACAAAAAATGGGGAAAAAAACAAAAAACCAAGAGCCTCAAGCTTTTCAGGGACTTACGTCAGACGGATCCCATAAGAAAAAAAAGGATGTAAGTAAGTAAGGGTGTAAATTTTTTTATAAGAAAGGAGAAGATCCTAAAAATACTGCCAGTACCATATGCTTATTTGTTGAAGTATTTAATCTAGTACCTATTACATTACATCCAGAGATTTTCTTTCTCTTACACATGTCATTGTTAGCTTGTTTTGAGATCCATTCAAAATACAAAATACTTACTACTATAAGATATGACAAAAAATTAATATATATTTTTTAAGTATTTGGGATTTATAAAACTACCGGCTGACCGAATTTTAAAAACTCCTGTATTTGCCTTCCTTCAAAGTTGGCAGTAGAAGTGAGATAAGTAACGCTGTTGATAGATGCAATCGCGTTGTGTTGGCAAATAATTACATACAAACTTTGTAGTTGAAAAGGTAAAAAGTTTAAAATAACTACGATAAGTGAGCTTTTCACACACACACACACACACACACACACTGCGCACCACTCTTCGCTTGATGTTCCTTGACATTCCTTATTTTTTATGGTGTAATTGTCTCACAGATATTCAGATAGCCTTGGAAAATTATTTCATTGTATTTGGGCATTTTTGTTAATTTTCTTTTCCTTAGCCGTATAGTGCTATTGTCAAAGAGCCGGTGTTATTCCACTGGTTAATAACCAGAGACACCAAGTCTAAAACTAAACCCTTTTTCCTTTATAGGTTCTACTGGGAATGGCCACTTAGTTGACGAGATCCGCATCTAGAGTCATTCATTCATTGAGGTGGTAAGGGTATGTTTTTGATTTAGTTCCAATTGTCCGGCTACTTTTTTTCGATGGTGGGTACGTTTCCATAAATTCATATGGAATAGGTAACACCATACTTCTGGGAAGAAGTATTTGTCAAAAAAGTCATTGTTATTTGTCGGGTTCAGAATTGGTCTTCCATGATAAATGGATAGAATTTCAGTATTCAACAGAACTTATTTCAAAGTTTATAAAGATTTCTTTTAAGAATTAACTTGTTCCACATGTACTACCATGTAAAAACCCCATGAAAACAAAGATAATTTAATTTAAAATATGTTGCTTTATTATTCGACTCCGGGTTTGCGGTGGCTAAATGTAGGGCAGAACACGAAAACAGGAATCCATATCAATATTCATTCCTGGAATTTCACACGAATAGCTGGAATCGGTGGTTTATTACACCGCAATATTTGTTTTCTACAAAGCTGGTATACAGTTTATGAAGCCCCACAGATAGAAATACATTCAACACAATGAAAAAATTTACGTCGAAATAACCGTACAATACCTTTTGCTTTTCGATATACATTCAGTTTATCTCACAATCAGACAGGATACCGTAAAATAAATATTTGTTTAGTACAAAAATAATTGAACACAAAACGTTCTAATACACTGCCGGCATGGCTAACGAAGTAGTAAACATGTAGGTGTTAGAGAGAGATGAAGAAAGGTATGTTTATGGTCAACTCCGGTTATACGTTCCTTCAGAAAATTCAATCTACGCTTTCGAAGGAAAACTTTCATCATATTTTCGAAGTATGCTTTTGAAAACTTTCATTTGTTAGCAACTTACCACAGATGCGATGCGAAACAGATAAAGTTGAGGTTATAAAATTCTTTGTTGGAAGATTCCGTGTGAAAATCAACTTTAAAAAGCACTACATACATGTAAGTAACGGCTTGCTTTTGTAGCAAATATAAGAGCAGATATATTAAATATAAACATTTCGTTAATATATTTTTGTAATAACTGGTAACATTGAAAACTAAGCAACCTTCTTATTTGATTTTATTGTATTGCATTTCATTGTAGCCCACTTACCAACAGACAATCTTCAAACTTCTACGATAACAAATTTCTTTCATGTCGGACAAGTTCACGAAAGGTTAAGCGAATCCAGTACGTTTCTACTGAATTATATACGTTTATATTCGGAATTGGAAAACAAAGATGCGAAGCCAGGGTGAATTAGAAATAGTTACTGCATCGCAGATCACGCCTCTGTGTTTCCCAGTCTTCCCAGTCGTTCTTACAGCAATCATGGGGTATAAAGCTAGTTTGTATTCATAATAGATGCGCAAAAAGCAACCGAATAACCCTTTCTGGATCTACTGGCAAATGGCATAGTGTACACAGTTCGTCTGCCAACCAAATGATTAGGGCACTCAAAGAAAGTGTTTAAACCTGTCACATAAATATTAAACGGATAATAAAAAGTACAATGTCCTCAAGAGTTTCTCATAAAAAATAACATTAACCGACACAGTTGCAATTCAAGAAACTTGTGCACGCAATGAAGAAAAACTTGTCCCCAGTAGAGGGATACATGGTCGCGACTTACATCGTATGTTTCGTGATAATAATAACCCTATGACTTATGTCCGAAATAACATAGAAAATACTTATATATGTTCCATATTCACTGGCACTTTCATCTACGAGGTTGCTCCTTGAATTGGCGAGATAATCTCAATAAGTATCTACGAGCCTCTAGCTCAAGAGATTCTTCATGCTTATATGTCGCGATTTTAATAACTCTCACAGATTCTGGAAATATGGAGAAAACAACCAAAATGTTGAGGCCTTGATATACTAGACCCAGGAATCCAAAATGTTCTGGATCTGAAAACTTCCCAATCTGTAGCCTGATGATGTGAGTCTTGTCACTAAAAGAAACCAACCAATCCCTGCCAGCACCACGAATGAGATTTCGGATTTACGTATACTGTAAAGGAAATTACAGCTGCGATATCTGAAACTACGACTGAAAAACCTCCTGGATTTGATAATATGCACCCATAGTTCCCAAACACACTACGAGCGAACGGACGAAATCGCACTCAAAAGAGCAATATTGTCACAACAATATTAAAACCAGGCAACTCAAAAGATCAAGCACAGAACTAATCCCCGATAGCGCTGCTGTGCTACATATACAAACTATTAGATGCCTGATAAACAAGAGTCGAAAACATCTACTACCTTCCGAACAGTGTGTTTATTGTGCTGCCCCACAGTCCTTGCAATCTTTACTGATGCTATTTGGAGACAAAGATTAATCTATCAATAGCTGTACCATGTCTTAGAACAGCAAATCTTATCAACAATAACGCTCACAAACAAATCTTGGACTTAATAGTTTAACAAATCACCAAATAGAAGGTTTGCACCAGGGGTCTGTGGTGGCGCCCCTAGTATGTGGTCTGTACATAGCAGACTTATCTAAAACTGTCGACAGAAAAATAAGTTGGCTCGGACCAACTAAACAAGGAAATGCGAATAATTTCGGGTATAATAAAATCAACAGTAATTTATTTATTTATTTATCAAATCAAAAGCAACATCCCACTACCACATATGTCAATCTCGGCACAAACAACATCGAAGTAGTTTGCGATCCAAACGTTTTAAAGGTTAATCTCATACTTCGGGAAGATTTTAACATTAAGGAAACAAATGGGAAGATACTTTCCGTCAGACCCACCAAATGCCATTCATTTACCCCAACCTCTATGAATCAGAACTACCATGCAACTGATGAATTACCCTAAACACAATTAGGACAAATAATGAGAGATACATAAACAGTTGGCATAAATAGAGTAAGGTTGCTAATCTACAGTTGCGCTCCACGGCAGACTATTCCTAACGTTATTGAATAATGTGCCCAAGGGTGTTATTGAATCGGGATCAGACACAAAATGTTGGTTATGTTATTTATTTTTATTTATTTATATATTCAGTAATCTCCAACAATAAACCTAATTATAGGACAGGAACTAGGGTTTTGACATACATACATGATAATTAATAAGTAATGAACTATGTTTGCCTTCAATTATTGCGACTTAACTGTATTGATTTAACTAAATTAAACTTAACATGTATGTAAACAACAAAAGATATACCGGTTCAGCATCAGATATTAATTATCAGAAATCAATGGCACGCACCGACATTCCAAGAAACACAGCACCAACAGTAAAAAAAATCTGTTCCTACTACGGCACATGATATATACAAGTGAACGCAACAGAACGATAAGTTGGTACGAGCAGTTGGTAAACTGAAACTGGTCATCGAACGACTGTCAATTTGAGACACATTGTAATTAATCATCGACAGCCAATAGGAACAGTCTATGTCGTTACTTACTAGTTTGGTCAAAAGCTTCAAACTCCGGCAATCACGTCTATCCGTTCACCGTCTAACGTTTAACCGTTCCATAACCGCATCCAAATTAGCACCATGTGGGGGATACGTCCCAGATAACTTAAATGACAGGAATTTAAAAATATGCGTTGGATTTGTTGTAAATTGCGTAAGTGTAAATCGGATACCAGATTATGCTCGCGTATTCCTGTTTGCCGGCAACAACTGCAAAAAAAGATAGCTTAAATTTTTATTTTTAAAATTTCCATCACAATCCAAGTGACTTAGATAGCTTACATAACCAATGTATGTGTGGAACAAATGTGAAGCAACTATCAAAAAGTACTCCGAGATCTTCGACTGTGTCCTGTCAATGCCGCGCATAGAATAAGTTTGAAGAAGCGCTTGAGTCCTTCTGGATCATTTGTCGATGTTGAGCTCCAGATTATTATTATCACACCTGTCAGATGTTATATTCAAATTATCTTGCAAAATCAGTGCTCCCCTCGGTCCAGAGATGGTAAAATAAATTTTTAAATCATCAGCATATGCTAGTGCATGGCATGTTATTGTCAGGGTTAATTGTAATGTAGTTGTAATATGCGCAACTGTGTAATTGATGTACAGTGCGGACGTAAATTGTGCCCCCCCCCCCCTCGTAACTTTTGAAAGCAATGAGATAGAGAAACGAAACAAAGAAATTAGAGGCAAATTATGATATTTTGGTTATAGCGCGATGCACTGGACTCAAAACGTAAGATAGATGGCGTTGTCATCTTTAAAATTTTAAATGGAAAGTATATTCATAAACCTGATTTCTAAGATATATGTTTACGCCTACGTGTTTACGATTTTCTATGTTTTACGGACATATCCGCAATAAAAGATAAAGGTACTTTACCTTCCTGATAACCCTCGTATTTATTTAATGGTGTATGTTTCCTAGGAAACGTATTTTATAATTTAAAAGAAACGTCAAAATATTATTTATGCCGATTTATTTCTGACAGTTCATCTGACATAGCGAAAATCATTATTGCCACAACGTTTTCTGCTAAAGGACGAGAGCATACCATTGTAATAATCAAATTAAATATTGTTAATACTGTCGGAAATAAATCGGCATACATATCTTGACGTTTCTTTTAAATTCTAAAATACATTTCCTAGGAAACATGCAGCATTCAATAAATACGAGGGTTATCCTAAAGGTAAAGCGTCTCTATCTTTTATTGCTGATATGTCCATAAAAACAAAGAGAATCGTAAAACTGTTCACATAGGCGTAAACATAATAAAAATATCTTACAAATGAGGTTCTATATGAACATACTTTCCATTTAAAATTTTAAAGATAATAACGCCATCTGTCTTACGAGTTGCGTCAAGTGCATCTAGCTATAACCAAAATATCATAATTTGCCTCTAATTTCACCTCGTCCTAGTTTCGTTTCTCTATCTCATTCCTTTTAAATGAGGGAGGGACACAATTTACGTCCGCACTGTATGTGTATGTATGTATTTCTGTATAATTTTGTCCTGTTAAAAGTTTGTACCTGTTGGGCAATAAATTTATATTATTATTATATTATTATTACAAAAGTGACAAGTAAGTAATTCGTATATATCAAGTACACCAGTGGCCCAAGGTTTGAGACTCGTGACACACCAGACAACATGTGAGATGAAGCCATTATAAATACGTAGTAAATCCTTCTACTCAGGCAAAACTTAGTCAACGCCAGCAGTGACGAACAAAACGTGTGCTTTTGGCCACAAAATGTTATTCAATGAGAGATCTTTGTTGTGCACACCTTCTTACTATTTCAATAAAATTAATAAGGGAGTCGATTGAAATCATGAAACACCCTAACAACATCAAACGGGACACAGGTTTTCAGGTCTCCTCCATCTGGTTGACTTTGCCTCTGGCGTGGTTCCACGTTCAGTTACCGTGCCAACTTAGGTATCTCTCCTTTTTTTTTTCCTTCTTTCTTCTAATGCGGAAGCTCCTCATAATCATGTGGGTAAAACATCGAGATCCTCTATTTCTAACATGACACGGTTCATACCCGAAAAAATGTATCTTATATAGTATGGATTCTCAAAGATTCAGGTGTTTCTTTTTCCGCGGACAGCCTGTCTATATTGCAGTGTTACAAAATTGACTTTTAAATAACACTAACCTTCAGAGTTAATGTCAGAATGTGACACAATTGCACATAAGATTTAAACTACTGTTATGACAGTTGAGTTCATTTGTTACACCTGATTGATGTAACCAGGCAACTTTTCGAAATATAACAATACTACATGTATCGGAATTGAAAGGGGTAATTTACGTATATTAAAATCTTGACGTTGGTTATGAATTTGGAATTTTTAAAAATGTTTACTATATAAAAGAACTAGAAGCATTTTGACAATATTTCAATTAAAATTTATAAATACCTTAATTACTTTATTGTGTGTATGTGTATCGTGTTCCAACCTTATTCCCGCTTCAATCTTCCTTCACCCCTTTCTTCTTAACTGCAGCCTCCAGTATCTCTTTCCTCTATTTATGCGGTTTTATACAATTCACTACTTATATATTGTTTAATTCATTGCTAGTAATTATTGTCTGACGCGTACAAAAATTTGAACTTTGACGTTCATGTTCATTTTTTTCCGTCGTCTATTAACCTAGTTACTAGCACAATGTTTACATGGCAATCGTGCGCCTTGGTCTGTCGACGACTGCTTCCTTCGATACCAACCTCGTCTGATGAAAACTGTACTGGTGGTTCTTTTCTGGGCCGGTTTCTCGTGTGAATTCGTGTGGTTATTTTGCAGAAATCTTCTGAAAACTTCCTTTGTGTTGTATTGTGTTATGTGTGAGAATGTGTTGTGATTTTACAATATATTTGAAAAATAAATATTATTTTACCAAGTAACGTTAATTATTCCCGTAATCTACCTCTGGCTCGACTTAGTATATGATTATATCCCACTGTATAGGGTTCTAGTTGACTAGCCTTATTGAATAACCGAACAGATGGAGACACTTCACTTTAACAATTTAATTTGCAACCGATAATAAGTTCAAAACGAAAGTATGTAATATATATATACTGCAGACAAATCCGACAACGATAATATAAGATCAACAAGAACACAAGAAGGTGGTGGGAAAGATCATAACAGCATATTCTAGTAGTTAACATACTATAGAAAATTTAAATATTAAGGGGTATTAATTAGAGTTTACAGGGGCCTAAACGCAAGCAAGAAATCTTTGATGGATATTTGATTTTGTCGGTGATTGTACTTAGATAAACCCCGCATTTGTATGCATGTACACTTAAGCTGTTTGTAGTATTTTATTAGATATGCATGTTCAATCCTTGATAATCAGTACTGAGATGCAATTTAACATATTGATCTTGATATAGTAAATAACCAAGACCCCTATCAACTGTATTTAACTATCGACGCGATAGCAAGAGCTCCGGGGCTATTCGAAAACCACTTGCATCTAGATGACCGCAGTAGAGATCTGGTCTTTCGGAGTTCGTCGGAATGAATTCCGCTATCGCTCTTAGCCCCCGGGGCTAACCCGTCGCCGCCATTGATCTAACCAAAGCAATATACTTACAGCGACACAATAATAGCTATTGTTAACTTCGGGAGAAAGAAGATCTCGACGCTCTTTGCTAAGCTCCTGGCGATAAACACGTCTCTTACGCGCTTAATATCTAAGACAGATATAGAAGCGTGTGTAATGCTCACCTCTGTTTTTTCCAACCGCGTCCCTTAAGATGATATCCTCCCCATTCTCGCGTCTCCATTGCACGGTGGGCTCTGGGTGGCCTTTTGCTCTGCAAGTTAATTTCACAGTACCGCCTTCTGGCACATCCACATCTCCAGATGTCTCCTCATTGATAAAATCGGGCGGAACAACTACATTTAGATAACCAACCTGTAATTTAAAATCAAAGTCATGATCCTAAACCAAATCCTAGTTGAACGTGAACTCAGTTCAAAATACGAGGGATGTCCGGTTACTAAGGTACATTTACAGACAAACTACTTTATTTATAGAAATCAAACTTACACTCGGTAAAAGCGTGAACTGTTAGCTACTATTAAACATAATCGCCAGCAATGTTAAGGCACTTATCCCGGCGAAGCACAAGCTTCTGTAAACCCTCCTCGTAAAAGGTGCGATCTGAATTTGTAAAATACTGGCTTGAACTTCGTCGTCGTCTTCAAATCATTTACCCGACAAATGAGCTTACAACGGCCCAAACAAATGCAAATCAGAAGGAGCCAGGTCTGGGCTATGGGACGGATGGATAATAATTTCCCAATTGTGTTTCTGAAGCCAGTCCTTCGTCTGATTTGAGGTGTGCGGTCTTGTATTGCTATCCAACAACCTGATTGCTTTCGTCAACCTTCCTCTTCTTTTCTGTCGAACGGCTTTGTGTAATTTTTCGAGAACTTGACAATAAATATCGCTGGTGATTGTATCTTTCGGTGGTAAAAACTATGAGCAAAATGCCTTGCATATCCCAGAACACAGCTGCCATTGTCTCTTTTTTGCAGGCTGCTGAACTTTGAATTTTTTCGGTGTTGGTGAACTCGGATGCATTCACGTCATGGAGTCCTTTTTTGATTCAGGGGCATGATGATGTATCCACTTTTCGTCTCCTGTAACTATAGACTCTAGACTCTCCTGACGATAGCGCATTAAAAGGTCAATTTCCGTCGCCATTCGTTGCATTTTGCGTTGGTCGGTCAACAGTTTTAGTGCCCATCTCGCCGACAGTTTTCGATAGCCTAATTTAGATACGACTTCACTAGCAGAGCTTTTGGGAATGCCTGTTAGTAGAGCAATTTCCCGTATTTTCAATCGACGACTTGAACTTCGTCGTCGTCTTCAAACCTTTTACCCGATAAATGAGCTTTCAGCGGCCCAAACAAATAAAAATCAGAAGAAGCCAGATCTGGATTCTCATCCGTTTTCGTTGTTGGTGGTTTTTTCCATCGGGATTATCGTTTGGAGCTGTGTGTCTACTTTTGAAGAACTCTTTACACGACACACTAACTTGTTTTCGACTCATAACACCTTCTCCGTAAGTCTTCAGTTTTTTCTTTTATGAATTTCGGTAGGTGTTTCATTATTTGCATGCAAAAAAACGAATGACCTCCTCTCACTTCAAACTTGGAGTATGTTTCGATCGGAACTGATATTGTGCGGCTGTCACTGCACACGTTGTACCGAACCTAAAGCAAGAACAATAGCCATCTATGCGGTACATATGCATATCGAAAATGCGTGCAAGTTTCAACCTGATGGGAGCAACGTAGGCAGTATGTCGCGCAAACGTACCTTAGTAACCGTACATCCCTCGTACATCAAAATGCTTATTGCTGAACTGAGGTTCAGGCTTTGTACGACCGGGCCTAAGAGTATTTATAGAATAAGCTTCTAAAAAATAAAAAATACCCTTACCACCTCGATGAGTGAAGAACTCCTGGATACGTATTTATCCTCAGCAGAAACTACGAAAGAAGATAATGTTAGACGTCGCACTCTGGGAGATTTGCACCACACAGAACACCACTTGAATAACACTGTAACACAATAACAGTGTAACACAATAACAGTGTAACACAATAACAGTGTAACACAATTACAGTGTAACACAATAACAGTGTAACACAATAACAGTGTAACACAATAACAGTGTAACACAATAACAGTGTAACACAATAACAGTGTAACACAATAACAGTGTTATTCAAGTGGTGTTCTGTGTGGTGCAAATCTCCCAGAGTGCTACGTCTAACATTATCTTTCTTCGTAGTTTCTGTTGAGGATGCCAACTTAGTTGCCGAAATACGTATCCAGGAGTTCTTCACTCATCGAGGTGGTAAGGGTATTTCTTATTTTATTTTTTTAATTTTTTTTTATTTTTTATTAACAGCTAACATTGATATTCATCCGTAAAAAGTACGTTATTATTAAATCAGTAAGCTATTACCTTTTTATTGTTGATTAACATATCAAAAAATAACAAACGACTGAACCATTTTCGAGAAAACTAGAAATTTAATATATTTTCCCTGTGTAAATTTTTAAGATTTTTCTTAACGTGAGCATTAATTATTCTGTTATTAAATGTAATCAGCATTAAAAAATATTGGTGTGGATTTGCTAATTTAAATAACTTCGCATTGGCAAATAATAGAAAAGATATCGCTGGTGTGCACTGAATTTGGAACGGGCTGTATACAGTAGCGACCACATAAAATTGGCGATTACCTAAAAATGTATACCTAGTGTTTTTCAACTGTTTCGCCAAACACGGGGAATAAATGTTTAATAAATGTTTTAATTGTCTAAGCGTGTTGAATAATATCTTAGAGTTTGGCGAACCATCTTAAAAACACCCATATAATTAAAACTTTTTTATCATAGATACAACAACAATCCGAAGATATCTTAATTCACATATTAAAGTGCAAAATATTAGTGTCAGACGAAATTTGGAATTCCGTAATAGAAGCTTTAATACTAACGTTCCCAGCTTTGCTCTGCTATACTGCCCAAAAATCTCCGATTGGACGCACCGTAATGCAACTTCTAGATCCCGATACAGCGCCAACATTGAACCTGGCTGTACTTGAGGTACACGTATGGATATCAGTGAGATTATCTTAAAATAAATTCTTTTATTCGACAGTAGATCGTCAAAGGAAATTGTTGCTTGCTTTTCAACGTGGATCTTTCAATTAGAAGCGAAGCTATATCCCGTTTGTGTTGGCTTCTGGCTTCGCAGGACGATAGTCGTAACTTGCTGCCCAGGATTAATAATTTATTCGACCAGACTTTGACCGGGTGTTGCCAGATTAAGCATGTTTACGATTTGAACAGGATTCAAACTACCCAGCACTATTATCAGGTATTACAGCTGTGTATATGTACATACTATACGTCCAATGGTTCTTTACCCACGCGTAATTGATTTATATAGCAATAATACTCATATGTTATTCAGT
>JARFOC010000271.1:277790-292488 GCA_031763485.1 Osmoderma eremita | reverse complement strand
AGTTAACTCGTGATCGGTCAACAACGTTTGGGCATGAAAACACGAGTTAACTCGTGACCGGTCAACAATGTGTTAATAAAGCAGCTATCCAATATCATTCCCGCGATTTTTTTAACTTGTGAAAAGGTGCTGGCAGAAACAAATGAGGAACGTGCTGCGAAGATTTAGCGCGCAACATATCTCTGACAGATTTCAGCTTAATAACGAGATCGCGGTAGTGTTTACTACCGATGTGCATCTACACCATCGACTTTGACGATTGTAGTATAGCCGTTAGAATAGCACGCATCTAGCCAGATGTAATAATAGTGCAAATATGACAAATGGGTGAAAAGCGCCGCAAACTTGGGATCATTTATAATACACACAGCTGTGGACTATGGGCCTTGCTTGTGACCGATAACTCCGGCTTTACTCACTTTATGATAAAACACCAAATTGGTTATACATTTGCAGGAATCGCCTCTGATCCGTTACCGATGAATACCTCTCTCCGGCAATATTTCTACTGTTTATATGATGTAATAAAAGGAGATGAAGGGTGTTTGGGAACGGACAGATTTGAAAATAAAGAGAAAAATAGTATTGATTTTCTCTTTTAAGGGATCTAGTCCGATTTTAAAATGTCAAAACGATGGTATGATATGATGATATGATATTTCGTTACTTTAAAGGTATATTTAAAAGCATATTGTTAGATGTCATGTATAAAGCGTCAGCGACGATAATTAATAGGTGAGAACTAAATGCCGAAAAATTGTTAGGGGAATATCAAGAATATTCCTGAAGAGGTAGAGCGATCATGGACCAGATCTTTATGCTGAAATAAATCGTGGCTGATATGAATTCGAAATACCAAACTTCTTGATGTTCATAGACGTTAAAGGAATCAACTAGTGCTTTAGAAGAATCCAAAGGGCCACCTAAATTGATTATACTGATATTAAGGACATTGAAAAATACAAAAAAAGCGCAGTTAGATTACAATTTAAAAAGAAATACTTTTCATGTACCCTATCTTAGGTTTTCAAACATGCCCAAACTATTGGTCGAGAATGATTTTTAGCAAGCTCTACAATAGACGTTTCTCCCATATAGTGCAAACGATATGTTGGGCCCGGTATATTAGTTTTTAGTGTTTAAAGTTTGGAATTACAAATGGTATATCAAGTTTTACCGGCGCTGCCACCAAAATTGCGAATTTTATTTTAGTCGGTATGTACATATTACGATACGTATTACCAAATATGCCTCTTCGTGCTCCTAAATGACCTAAAATTTGTCTCGTATCGTTATTCAATGGTCGCCGAAAGCGCAGCGAAACGATGCATGTAATTCTATGGGGATTGGGAAATAGTACATTCACGTACGAACTGGGGAGCGAATAGTTGACGGAACAGTGCTCAATGTGGTACACATGTTTAACAAATGGCTATTGATTTGTGCTTTTGCGCCATCCGTGCTTACCATGTCGCATGGTCTTTCCCAATATGTTCGGTCGTATTTTATTTATTTGTTATTCAGGGGGTTGATACGGCCGTATTTTAGGATGTTGTAAGCAGGTGTTTCGCGCGATGTACCTCGCGGCGTATAAAACATAACAGCCCGCACGCAGAACTAATTTGTTTTCTTCGCATTTTCTTGTATTTTCTCCTGCTTCATTTGCCCGCAGATGGAGCCAGATAGGAACGCGTCTAGATGGATAGAAAGCAAACATATAGCTGGGTGGAAATTTCGCCATTGGATAAAAACGTGTTTCTTGCAAACATTTTTTTGTTTGGATTATGTGGCATATAAAGGTACAATAACTTGGCGAGCAAAACTACTAAAGGGAATTGAAATTTTATGTATGTGCGTCTAAATAATATGCAAATAAGCAGCTAAATTTGTGGTATTTTTACGGGGAGAGCAGCAACAGGTAGATTGAATTGGAGAGGCACTCATGAAGTCAATTTATCAGTGGCAGGCAGGGAGGTCTTGCAATCCCAGTCCAGTCCAGAGATTATATCAACTATCTCGGCTATCTTGTCCAATGCCAACGGTGTTAAACACACGACAAGTTCAACCCAGCCGGAATTTATGCGTTACCCCCGTGCATACACATTGAAATATAATACGATTATGTTAAACGAACATTTTCCCTTATTATAAAAACGAAAATCGAAAGAGATTAGTAGAGTTAGCAATGGAAAATGGCATGAAAATAATAAGCACACTTTGATCGCAAGGCAATACATAAAGCCCCACGTGGGTATCACCCGATGGGAAAACTCAAAATCAAATAGAGCACTTATTAGTAGAGACCAAACATGCAAGAGCAGTGTACAGCGGGGCAGACGCAAATACGAACCACTTTTTATTGATGATGAAAATGAGACAAGAGTTACCTACGCTAAAAAAACCTGCGGGGTGATTGTGTGATGAAGTATAATGTCTTGGCATTGCGAAACAATCAAGTCGAGGTGAAGCTTGAAGAAAAACTAACGAAAGAACTGCAACAAAAGGAATGGCCATCCAAAACTATAGAAGAGGGGTGGAATAACATACAAAAAGCCTGAAATGATACGGCAACAAGACTAGACTGTGAACGTTGAAGGACGGATCGGAGAGAAATAAAAGAGATTTTACGGAGATGAGAAGCTTAGCTAAAAGAACGTACAGAAGAAACAAACGAGAATACCTAGACAGAAAATTAAGCATTTTGGAAGGATGTTACGAGATTAAAAATATTAGAAATTTCTATCAAGAAGTAAAGAGGAACATACAAAAAAAAGATAGGTTGATGAGGTATTGCAGAAATGATTTGGGTGAATTAGAGGGCAACATTACAGAGAAGCAGTGATATGGGCAAACTATTTTGAAAATTTATGGGGAAACCAGCAACATGGGAAGCAGCCACTATATCAAGTAGCCAAGAAAACGTAGTTGGTTAGAGATGAAGGACATAATTGCAAATCTGGAAAACAACAAAAGTCTTGGGGAAAATGGCATTCCGGCCGAATTCTTAAAGAAAGGTGGGGCGTATCTATAGGAGTGTTTAACGGAAATAGTGAAGAGAGTGTGGAGAGATGAAGAAATGGCAAACAGGTGGAAAGGGGCGGTGATTTTCCCGATATATAAGAAAGGAGAGAGTACCCTATGCAGCATCTGTTAGATGTAGTGTATAAAATTTTCGCAAAAGCTATTAGAAGCCGACTAGATCAATATATTGACGATGTGGTCGGAGAATATCAAGCTGGTTTCAGAAGAGGGCGCTCAACTACTGAGCAGGCATTCACGATGAAGCAGGTACAAACTAACAACTACGAGCACATCCTATTTATCGATTTTAAACAGGCCTATGATACCGTTATAAGAACAAAGTTAGTTATACCAGGCAATGGCTGACATTGGTATCTCTGCCAAGATGATAAGACATATTCAAATGACTATGGGAAATACCAGGAGTAGGGTAGCTGTAGAGGGAAGACTGTCTGCCAGTTTTGAAGTCGGTCGTGGTTTGAAGCAGGGGGATTCACTCTCGACCACTCTTTTTAATATCGTACTGGAAATGATAATGAGGAAAAGCGAAACCCAAACAATGGGGACTATCTATCAGTACAGACACCAATGTATTGCCTACGCAGGCGACATAGTGCTACTGACAAGGTCAGAAAAAGAACTACGACGAATTTTTGCCAATATAGAAAACATCGAAAGGCAGGACGGGTTATAAATAAACGAAAATAAGACTTAGTGTATGCCCATGGAGGGAAACATCCAAAGGAAAAAAACCTGTCTCAAAGTAAAATCTTGCAAAGGGAAAGAATATTGCTTCGAAAAAGTAAACCAATTTGAGTACCTAGGGGTAACAATCAGAAACCGGAACGATGAAAGGCAAGGGATAAATAAGAGAATTGTCAAAGGAAGTAGGGCAGCGGACAATGGGAGAAATATTGAGATCAAAACTTATATCAAGAACAGTCAAGCTGCGGTTGTATACAACAGTAATTCGGCCAACGGTGTTGTATTGTTCAGAGCTACGGGTGCTAAATAACCAAGAAGAAATAAGACTGGGGGCGTGGGAAAGAATGATTTTACGAGGAATTTATGGAGGAACCAAGGATGCATTGGAAGTTTGGAGGCGACGAACGAACCAAGAAATTCTAGATGTATATGGTAGATCCATAATAACGCGAAATATCGGGGTGCAAAGATTAAGATAGTCGGGACATGTGATCTGGATGAACTCAAATAGAATACCGAGAAGAAAAGTGGTGAAGGAGGCAAGAAAGAGAGGGGGCGGCCGAAGAAAAAGTGGCTGGAAGCGGTGAAGTCGGATTTGAGGAAGGTTGGGTTGGAGGTGTGGGAGGGAAGAACTAAAGATAGGACGAAGTGGCGGGAGATAGTGGCATTGAGCAGTTACCTTATGCAGATAGACATCACAGACGATTTTGAAATAATAAGAAAATAAATCCTCTTCCACGTTTTACTTGTTGAAGGCCGAAAGGTTATATGGAAATTTATTTATGAAATGAATACCCTTTAACATATACTTTAAGTATTTCAATTGAATTTTAAAATTCATGAAAATAAAGCATCATAGTAAAAAATGGAAGTTGAAAATATAAAGCATCTATTTTAAATTAGCAAAGTAAGTGGAATGGAGTTGGGAAATTGAACTCGCGAAACCTAACTTTTCTCATTACATGTTTACATAAACAGAAAATTTCTTTACATTATTAGTAGAATAAAATTCTTACTTTATAAACACCTAAATTTAGTTATACTTATAGCACGATGAGATCGAGATAGTCAGCAGAACGAAAGCAATTTCGCCCTTGTTATGCTTACTTTGGAAGACATCTTTTTCTCTTAGAATAGCTTTTTAAACGTAAATATACCGAGAGAAAATTAAATCTGGCAAACTTACCCTGTATCCGCCTAGACGGTGAACGAAACACCTGAAAGTAGCATCCCTGGCTACTGGTACAGTTAAATTCTCGATGGGATCGGAGAATTCAGGTTGGTACCCATACCCTGCGAACGGAAAAAGCGGGAACATTAAGTTTACGTGACTCTATAATAAGGAAATAGCAATGGAGGGGATGTGAACGATCGAAATACGGCCGGAGCCGGTTTTTTCGAAGCATAAAGAATGAAGAAATATCTTTAATAGAAAAACCTCACGAGAACGGGCCTTAGGCTAATCCTTTAACTTATTAAAAGTTGAGTTAAAACAGTTTGTCGTCTCCGCGGGTCGAGAGAGACTGTTCCGGCCTCGCCTCTCCTCCGCCGTACGCCAAGGAGTCTTTCCTCGGTTTTGTGAACTCTTTCAAATTAATTGACTTCAAGCAGCCATCACTCTGTCTCGATATTCTTTCTGGTCTCGGCTAGGAGATTAACAAAAACATGCAAATTTGTATTAAGACACAAGGGAGGAAGTTGCATTTGAAAGCGTTTCCTTTAGCACTGTCCTGGGAGATCTAAATAAATCGGTGTTTATTTCGCCACAAGGATTTTATTTACTGATGGTACTTTATACATACATGTTTAGTCTTTGATTGTGTTTAAGAGTAAAAGAAGGATCGGTTCTTCCATTTAATCAACTACAGATACTTACAGCTTGGTCCGAACGTAGTGAGAATGCTTGTAATGTTATTCATTTAGCAAATGCAATTGCTGCAAACAAAGCTTTGAAACAGTTAAGAGACCTGGACATTAGTGAAAAGTTAATTAGAATGATCCAAATAACACTCAAAAAGACAGAAAATAGAGTAAGAATAATAGTAATAATGGTAATGTTTATTAACCCAACAGAAAGAAAAACATTCCAATTACAGAGTAATTATATAAATAAATCATAAATTAAATGAAAGGTGCCCTGGCAACTAAAATTATAAATATTCAAAAGGAGAAACTATAACAAATAAGTAAGAATTTGCTATAACATAATTATTGTTAGATTTATTGTGATGAATTAAGCTTATATTGACCAAACAAAAATATTCTAAGGCTAGATAAACTATAACTCATAGTAGGCAATCCTTAGCTGTTTCACAGAGCCCTTTATAATGATTGTTATATATGTCTAGGGAATAATCAACCTGATTATAAGTCCAAAATAAATTATGAAGGGAAGAATTCATCAAATAATCACGTAAAACAATCATTGTAAACAAAACTGATGTAATTGCGGGAGATATAAATATTTCATTTCTCTAAAAAAATCTGCAATTTTACTATAATAAATTTTATCTAAGTAACACCTATTATCATGAAGAGACTTAAAATTAAATTCTTGAAGAAGCGTTGAGTATGTGGATATTTTCTTTATTTAGCATAAAGGCGATATTTTAAAAGTTTTCTTTGAACGGATTCTATCAAATTGATATATTTGTGATACATGGGGGCCCATACAACGCTGCAGTATTCCAACTTACTACGAATCAACATTATATACTGCGGGAGCGAATAATAAATCCTATGGGTTACTGAGTATCACTGCATACCTTTACCACCTGTTCATCAAAGACAATCCCAAGATCTTTAGTCGAAACCACCCTGTCAATTGGTGCCGTTAATGTTGTATTCATATGTTAAGATGTGAGTGTATGACGTTACCTCACACTTTTCAATATTATGCGGAAGATCATTATTTGCGCACTAGTCGATAAGCATATCCAGGTCGTATTGTTACGCCCTGCAATCTACAATGTTATTTATGGGAGCAAAGATCTTAAGATCGTCACCATTGAGTAAATAATGGCACTAATTTGATCGCATACGACATTCCTGAACATAATGAACAACAATGGCCCGAGGTTAGAGCCTTGAGGTACCCCACTATGGGACAATATGTCTTTATATTGTACATACAACTGACGATTAGTGAGGTAATCTCTTAATAACATTCAATTTGGATGTAGGTCAAATTTTCCCGATTTGGATAAAATAATTATGTGTCCACGAGTAAATGCTTTACTAATGTCAGTCTATACAACATGAATTTGCTTCTTGTTGTCTATATTTTCTGATACATATTGTGCGGAATTACACAAGTTAGTCGACGTGGAGCGTCACTTTACGAAACCATGTTGCCTACGATGTATGAAGGAGGAGCAAGGAAATCGAATCACACAGAATTATTTCAAAGATTTTAGAAAAATTAAAATTTGGAAAATTATTTAATAATGCTATAGGCCGATAGTTAGTTATTAGATCCTTTGATCCTGACTTGAAGGACTGGTGTATACAAAATGAAATATCAAAGCATCGATTTTGCAGACGACATGGCTATTTTCACAATGAGGTAAGAAAAGTAACAAGAAGGTTAGACGTGCAAGCGTAGAAAATGGGAATTAACGTCTATGGGGTGTACTAAAACGTAAGATCCAGAAACTATATCTTCGAAAGAACATATCCACCAAGAGTGAAACGATATCAGTGACGTAAACATCAGTGATGATCTAGCTAAATATTAATTATTTTTTATTAATTACACCTTAGTTACTTAAATACACATTTTTATTTTCATATGAATAAGGGCTGCAAAAGATATCGACGTTTTCACAGGATGTTAAATACTTTTGGCCGAAGCTGTATCTTGGAACACACTAGCCACATTAGTTGACCGGAAATAAAGGATATAACGAGAACCAGCAGACCTTGAAGCCATAACAACTGCCATGAAAGATATTATTTACTTACGTCTGACTGTCTTAGTCTACTAAGTAACTATGTCTTCATTATTTATTGGGTGGGACAAAAAAGCATAGTGGTAGTTGTATTTGATTGAATGTTGCGGCGTACGTACGAACATATTCTTAATAGCACTCCGAAAATCTTGCTCTTACATTTTGTTCTAAGTTAAATCTTACGCGAAAAATTTAACTAATATAAAGATAATTATGCAACGAAACGATGCGAACCTTAACTGATAAAATTAAAACATTTAATTGCGTCTCAACTTTGCTTTTAGGACTATTCACAGTTTGTAACAGTTAACAAAATCTCCAATCTGACTCAGTAGGTGAAAGGAATTTTTCGGACGACAGTGAATTCGTCTTTTTCTGGGCGTGACATCCGCAAATTAATTTGAAGACGAGAAATGAAGTTCGCCGATCTGGGTAGCCCGGAAAGCTGGGGCGACAGCGTTGAGTTGCCCCCCTGTAAATAAGATGGGAAATTTGCATGTTATACCCATGTCTTAGGGAGACATTCCGTATTTTAAACATATAAATTGTCGTCTCGAAAAGATTGTCCGCGCCTTCCCAAGACCACTGTGTGTGTCGTGGATTTTTTGAAATTCAATTTTTTTTTTAATAGAAATCTGGATGGATATATGTATATGCAGTCAGTCCTTTCTTTGTCTGTTGTATCTTTCTTGTTGCGCTGGTGAATATGATATAGTAGCACTATAGGGCGATCTTGCATTCTTTTCTTAGACCAAATCGCGTAATACTTAGAAAGTGTAATCACCGGTACATGCTTAGTACGCTCTGAAGATTTGAACTTAATGCATCTTCTGGTACAGATTCTACGTTGCTCTAAATTGCATCAGTTGTTGCCAAATTGGGCGAATTTGCATTTTTTTCT
Source organism: Osmoderma eremita (assembly GCA_031763485.1). Taxonomy (NCBI): domain Eukaryota; kingdom Metazoa; phylum Arthropoda; class Insecta; order Coleoptera; family Scarabaeidae; genus Osmoderma; species Osmoderma eremita. The sequence continues at coordinate 283,911 of JARFOC010000271.1, read as the reverse complement.
TAACAGTTCGGAGTTACCACATCGAGTAAGACTTAGAAAGTGTAATGACCGATACATGCGTAGTATGTCCTGGAAATTTCAACTCATTACTCCCTCTGGTTCAGATTCTATGTTCCTTTAAGTTTTATCATCAATTGTCGCCAAATAGGGCGAATTTGCATTTTTTTCTTAGATAGTTCTGGGTTACTGAATTGCGTAAGACTTATACAGTATTATCACCGGTACATGCTTAGTATGTACTGGTAATTTCAACACATTACTCCCTCTGGTTCAGATTCTACGTTCCTTTAAGTTTTATCAATCGTCGCCAAATAGGGTGAATTTGTATTTTGTCTTAATCAGTTCTAAAATACAAAATAGGATACGGTGGCTTAAAATAGTAAAAAAAAATACCCTTACCACCTCGATATGGTAAGGGTATTTTTTTTTATTTAAACAGAAGAACACAGAAAACCTGGCGAAGTAACTGTGCATTTCCGATAGATATTGCAAACCATAAAGCTTTTCAAAAAATCTAATCCCTTATATATTTATTGATGTTATCGTTAGCGTACTATTTATTATTTTCAGAATACGTCTTAATACTAAATATATACCCAAATAAATCGTGGTTTTTCTTTATTGTTTGCATCATTCCTAATTTCTCGAAACTCTCAGAGGCTTTGAATTCGAATCTGAGGTAAATAAATGATTCAGCCAACAGAGATTTCACTTAGATGTGCTTATGATTTATTACACTTCAATATTTTCATGCACCTCGTCGCTTGCTGGTTTATTATATATAGAAAGTTCGCACAACACAGAGAAAGCTTCGATTGTTTGTATTTCCATCCGTAAATAAATATAAATTTAAGCAGATAATGCAATGGTCGCAGTGTTAGTGTTAGATTTGTTGCATTAATTTTGGAATGCCTTCTATATACAGGATGACCCATTAGTGTGGTAAAGCTCGATATATCCGTTATCATATAAGATATCAAAAAAAGTTGTTTACGTAAATTGTAGACAGCCTTAAACATAACATTTTAAAATTATTTTCATATACATATACAGGTTGTTCCATAGCACCAGAGTGCGTTTTCTTAAATGGAACACGCTATATAGTATTTCAGATTTAGACTAAGTTCATGCGTCACACCCCCAATTGCATTATACAGCGTGTTTCATTAGTTATGGTCATTTTATATGCAAATCACTGTGAGCATAGATTTCTTATATTGGCCCACTTTTATAGCAAAGTGAAATTTTTTCAAAATTGACAAAACTGAATACAGGGCGAGTCAAAACTCAAATGCATTCATTTCTCAATTATTATGGATCACTCTGTATTTTATATCATAAAAAGAAAGAATAGTTTAGTTACTTTCGTTTTTATTATATCTAAAGTCATTAATTTATAAGATATTTTAAAGTCTTTTTATAAAAGTGAGATTTTAAGAAACGATTTTAATATAACGAGTTAATCGTGGAGGAATGACAGCAAGACAGTCTTAAGTCTTCATTACTAGCTAGGAGATTATGTAATGGGACCACATTTTTTGGAAGGACGAGTGAATGGTCAAGTATGTTTTAGAATGTTGTTATTGGAAAATATTCCCCTAAACGTTCGTCAAAGGATGTGGTATCTGCACGATGGAGCTTCGTTACTTCACACTGAGTTAATACACGACCATTTCCTTGAAAGATGGACTAGGAGAGAGGAACAAATTGAGTGACTACCTCGAAATTGACTTCTTCCTGTGGTCATATGTAAGAAAAAATTTGTATGGCAAACACGAGGTGATATGAAAAACACAATAAGGGAAGCATTCTCGAGTATTAATTATGAAATGTTAAAAAATGCAAGACAATCGCTTGAAGAACGTCTGCAGTGTTGTATTGGTGGATATTTTGCATATTTATTATAGAACTAAATTGTAAATAGTTGGGTTAATTAATTAAATGTTAATCATTAGAGTAAGTTATAAATGTTTGTATTTTGTAGTTGTATTAAACATTATGTCATTTTTCCATGACTAACTTGTTATATTAAAATAATTTCAAAAAATCTCACTTTATAAAAATATCTTAGAAATTAATGACATGAGGTATAGAGAGTGCTTAATAAAAATGAAAGTACCCAAACTATTTTTTCTTTTTATGATATAAAATACTGGGTGGTCCATATAAAATAATTGAAAAAATAATGTATTTGAGTTTTGACTCGCCCTGTATTCAGTGTTAACAATTTTGAAAAAATGTCACTGCTATAAAACTAGCCGCTTATCAAAAATCTATGCATGTAAAAATAAATGTTCAGACTGTCGTTTGCAGTATACAAGACCTGGAACTCGCAGTGATTTGTATATAAAATTAACCATAGCTTCTGAAACACGCTGTATAATGAATAAAATTGTATATTGGGGGCATGAGCTGAATCTAAACCTGAAATAATATATAGTGTGTTCCATATAATAAAACGGAAGTTTGGTGATATGGTAAATAATTCTAAAATGTTAAGTTTTAGACTGTCTACAACCTTCGTAACTAACTTTTTTTGATATCTTATATGATAACGGATATATCGAGCTTTGCCACACTAATGCCTCAGCCTGTATATGTATGAATTTATCTATCTGCCCCTCTGTATATCAATATTGAAAAGCGGTCAGTTATTGATGGACCAATTTTCGGTATTGATGTAAAATAAGGTTTAAATTTGGTACGTAGATATTCCTAAAGATTTTAATTTGGGAACAATTATTTGGAAAAACAAATCATACAGACGAAAATAAAATTGAATCGAAAAGCATTTTTTACGCATTAGTATTCTTACTTAACAATTGCAGATAAACGCTTTAACGATTCTAGCCTGTACATTTACTTGCCAGGTGACTTACAATTAGACAATACCTACATACAGTAAATGTTGCATTTACTGAAATAAGGAAGTAACACTATGGTGTATTAAGCTTACGGTATCTGCATATCTGAACGCAGAACCGCATACCTAGGAAAATAACAGAAAAAGGTTTAGCAGGAAACTGCTACATGGCTACTCGTTTGGGAATAACCACTTGTGAATACCAAAGCATGAATATGATTATGGATATAATTTACAATTTTATTTCGTTATACAAATATCAAAACATGTTTTTTGGATATCCCAAAGAAATGTAAACAGACTTGGAATAAACAGAATGACCACTGTAAACATGATGCCAGGAGAAGCTGTATATTTTCACATGGCTCTTATATTTTTAATGACCAATAAATACGAAAATCACGACATCCAAAAAATATTATTCTTACTCCTAATAATTATTGTCATATCTCAGACATGAATTTTTCGCTTAAGTGGTTGGTAATAAAATACATATACTGTCTGTCAAAATGGTATTAGAGAAACAGAAACCTGTAAAAAAAAAGTTGTATGGCAAGAATAAATAAAATAAATTTATTGTCAAAACTAGGGTTATTATTATTTTAAAAAAATTACTGTTAATCTATAGTTGACGCTAATCATATTTTTTCAGATCATATTCTAAAGAATGAGTAAAAACAAAACAGTTTCTTTTTTTACTGCAATTACAAATATGATTTTATTAATACGAAATATGTCTTATTTACTTTCAGGGAGCAAAGAGATTGGTGCAAAGCGAATCCGAACCCGCAAACTGGACGTAAGAAGAAACACCATCCACGGTCGCTGCTGTATTGTTGTTACAGTGATATGTGCAATCACGTCGATAATCCGGAAACCACGAATCTTATGGACGAATCAGGTATATTTCTATTGTTATCTGAATCCTATTTTATGTATACGGATAACTGTTTGAAAAGCAACTGTCAATCAGATCGCCATTATGTAATAACACTGACTCAATTGGCGACAGAAGTCGTAAGGCATTTTATCTGTATTCTTCCAGTACATTTCAATTCTTTGAAAGCGTGTTTCAGTTACAACGTAAAATCTTTACGTCAATATTTTCGTTCAAGCAATTTAATAAATACGCTTTTAGATAATAATGTCCAATAGAATAATAACGTAAATAACAATTACCATCAACAGATATCCCCATAAATTGAAAAAAGAATGTTTATCACTTAATACCAGTTCACGTCCAGAGAATAATCAATAAATAAATTAAGTCAAATAATACGTAATTCATACACAAAGAAATCGATGTTGTCGTTCGTCAAAAATGCGAGATAAGATATGCAAATGAATCGAAGAGGTGCTATGGGCTAGAAAATTACAGTATTAGGAGAACAATAAATTATGCTATTTATGCGCAGTGAATTTGCTTATAAGTAGGCTATTATTCAAACAAAAGCAAACTACATTAACACAATATTGAATACTAATTTCCCCCGACATGCATATCTGTAGAGTGAACAAAAACCGAGTTCGATTTCGGTCAGACTAATGTAGTCGGGTTTCGACAAATTTCCGTTTACTTAAATGGTAATCAATCAGATGGTTATGGTTACCAAAACATGACCATAACCTTACCAAATCAACTTAAAAATTGTCCCGTAATTTTTACATTAATAAAGTGATTTCCACTGCAGAATGTCAGAAAAAATATGTGATTATGGCGCAAATATTAATATCAGAGAGCAGCGACACTGAAAATATTACATCATACCTACTGCGAATCTACTTGCATTGAATAGTCTTATATACCATGAATTAAATAGAAGTCTTATACAGTGAAGTCCGATCACTTTGGGCCAGGTACATTTTGATAACATTAACCGACTGATAACAGTACGGCAATTTTAGAAAAAAGTCAAAATTTTGGAGAATCTTAATTTACAGTGATTTTATTGCATAACTATGTTTATTAACATACATACATTTACATTCATAGAAGAAAATATGTAGTCTAAACTTGATTGCTTGTTACAAGTAAGAAATCTGCTGATAAAATTATCATTGCTCGTAAATGTTTGAAAATCCTCTTCCTTAAATAAATTAATACATTACGTAAAACGTCTAATGCATTACGGATTTCCTTGTTAGTTGAGCATCATACGTATCCCGAGTTCTCTTCACTCATCGAGGTGGTAAGGGTATTTTTTATTTGTGGGTTAAGTCGTTTGGTTACAAATTTTCTTCAGCACCGCCACTTTCTACATTTTCATCACTTGCAACTGTAAACCCTCCGTGCAGAGAACAATTTTTTATCGTTTCTACTTTTTCCCACGACTTATTTAACAAGTGCTGAGCTTCCAGAACGTTGGTGTTTTTTTTTTGACTAGTTCATTAGCGGTTAATCCATTCTCTTCATTTTCATCCAGACTTTCTAAAATTTTAGAATGCATCTCGTGACGATCGTATGCCTTGAATGTTCTTATCACACCTTGGTCACAAGGTCGAATAAGCAAAGTAGTGTTTTCAGTGTCAAATTTACAGAATGAGCGGTAATTAATTTTTTATACCAATTCGCCAACGATTCACCGAAGACCGACGACGTTATCCAAGCATTTTTACTGGCCTTGTATTGCACTGGTAAAGTCTTCATGCCTTTAAAACATCCTGGACTTTTACTTTTCCCTATGACCAACAATTTTTCCCTTTTCCTGCCATATTTACGGTGCAAAGAACCGTTAATCTCTGTTTGGTAACTTTACAACCTTGTGTGGACTCGCTTTTGAACATAAAAGTGTGTTCCGGTAAAGCTCTGAAGTAAATTCCGGTCTCGTCGGCGTTGTAGATTTGTGAGGGATCATATTTTTCAATAATCTTCGGCCATTCGTTCTCAATCCAATCATTCGGGGCATTCGAATCAGCATCTTTCTGTTCACCGTAACATTTTTTTTCTCTTTTCGCCCAACGATTCATCCAACCCTTTGATGCTACAAACCGGTCCTTTCCCATTTTTTTTACCCAACGCTTCCGCTTTTTGTCTGAGAAGAGGTCCATTTACTCTCGCACTGATCCAATAACCACACTGAGGACACATATGTACGCTACGCAGTTTTCTGGGAAGTAGAGATGGCTGCGAAATCGCATACCTGATAATTTGAATCTGCTCCGAAGCTCGGAGCAGAAAGAACAGGTTCCTGTTGGCCATATAATCTGCTCCTGCTCCGCTAACTGCTCCGACCAAGACCAAGTTTGGTAGACATACGA
>JARFOC010000271.1:236257-268781 GCA_031763485.1 Osmoderma eremita | reverse complement strand
CTGCCGCAAGGGAGGTTCGAACCCCGACATCCTGTGCAGGTGCCTAGCGCTCTTACCACTGCGCTATCCCGGCGTTTCGAGAGAATTCAGTTACTTGGATTGATTTTGTAATAGCAGTAGGTTAAATTTAAGCTTGAACATTTTTAGACTACAATTTTTAAGATATTCCGGTAGGGTGTTGTATTTATAATAAATGCAGTATGAGAACGATCTCTCAAACAATGACAATCTGTGACATGGCGGCGATATCAGTCCAGTTGTTTTAGTTCGCCCATTTGGGAGTATTTTTTGTTTTAATTGTAACATAATTGTGCACACAAGAATTTCTAACAGAAAATAATATCTATCATAAAATAAAAAATAGATTTAATTTTAAATTATTAGGCATTCGTACCGAGATTCCTGTTGTTTTTCTTTGTTCCTTTCAAAAGATTAAATACACAATTTTATTATCAAATACCAATCTCTTAACCCTATTGTTTAATTATACCGCCAAAGATTTAAGAAAAAAGAGATTTCATTCTACTCCTGTTGTCTATAGTACTAAACTCGGGTTTGTGCGATAACTGTCTTAGACACGAGTTCTTCATGTTATTTTTACTAATTTGCCTGTTTTATGCATTCTTTCTTACATAAAAAAAATAATTTCAAAATTTGCAATTTTTCGTGGTGGTTGGTATACTCTGTGACATTTGTAGTCAATTTAAAAGAAGTTTGTCAATTTTCTATTAAAATTTGAATCTTATTAAATTTAATAAAAAAATGAATGAGAATTTATTATGTAATCCACCTGAAATTAGAGAAGTTAGATCTAATGCAGCTATGTGTGATTATTCGATGTTCAATCCACTTGGACACTTGGATTTGATAGCTTGACTTTTTTGACGACGTTCTTTGACGATTGAAATTTCAATTGTAAAACTAAATTGCGCTACTTTATATATTAAAGCACTGCTTAGTGCGCTTACACTAGGCAGACCAATAATAATCGATTAACGCATCGTTTTATAATGTTATTATAGCATCAAATTAGAAAAACTAATTTACTAAATATATTTTTAAATAATATAAGTTATCCTAGGCAACCTGTTATTCTAATTGATGTAGTTGCCGCCGAGGATTATAACTTAGTTGCCGAAATATTTATATAGATTCATTGAGATGGAAAGATTATTTAGATTTAGTTGTACTTATGTTCTACAAGAAATTTCAAATCAAGCTTCTGTATAAAACGACATTCCTCCACACTTATTTTTATATTACAACTAATAATCCAAGTACGTAACTCGCCAGTGAACATATTCATCCCTAAGCGATGATCTCATCTCGTAAGTTACCCGCACGTAACAAATGGACTCATATTACCGATCCTTATCAAGCTGGGCCGGTTCCCACCACCTGCTAGGTAACGCCCAGAACGCCAGCCTACAATCTAGCTACTACTCCATAATCGAGACCCCCGTATTTGCTCAGGGAATAACGATTTGCGCATAGCCCAGGTACATATGCAATGGTCTTAACATTACACCTTAATCATCCGAGACTCCAAAGCTGAAGATGTCGTGCCCTGTCGTAATTAGGACACCCTCGGCTCCCCCGACTAAATCCGAGGGTTGCACTCCCTCATCTCTATTGCGTTCCCTTTCCCTGCGTCATCCTGTGAGGCCTCCTACGTCGCCCGGATCCCAGTTTAATTAATTAAAATTGCAATAATTCACGCTTGGAATTCGGTAGTCCTGGGTAGCGGAGTTTGACGTCTTAACGTTATGGTGCTCTAATAATTATTAAGGTAGACCCCCGCTGGTGGTGGTGTTCGGTGCCGAGCTTCGATGTACACAAACGTATAATTATAATGCCATCCTTTCTGGGGTAGGACTTATTTTGGTCTGGATCGCTGTTATTGGATAGGCCGTGTTAGTATTGGTCCCTTATGGTTTTGGGGACTGTTCCATTTTCGCATTTAAATGATTACAATAATTCATAAACGCCGGGTATTAAAATAGGATGTGGAAAGCCTCTAAGCTTTTGCTGTGTGTACGTACACCTGTGTTTCATTCATTATTTAATTATATATTAATAACCTGATATTTTAACGCTAATAACTACATTGTATATTTCAAGGATTCAACAGAACGTGGAAGAAGCTGACATATATTTAAGTTATTCCTCTATTTGTCATATATTTTTAACACAAATAGTGTCTCCATCAGGGCTAGACCAAAATAAAAGAAGAATACAATGGCAGAAATTTCTTTTTCAAAAAATTAATTGAAACAAATCAAAAAGAAATTAATGTTGGTAATTATAATGTGTTTCTTCAACGAAGACTTACCATGACTATGCCTGGTGATATTGTGTCAGAATTATTTATGTTTCTCTTTGACACACTTCCTTATCTGCCCTCCGGCTCCGTTTTTGGACACTTCCAGGGCAGGTTCTGAGCCTACATATGAAGTCTATGATTTATTTTTACTAGATAATCAGCTTTATCTTTGATTTCTCAATGTTCAGGCTTACATAACAGAGCAACTTTATTGCTTTCCGCGAATATACTCAGTTCCTCTATCCATTCCCTGGTTTTGATGCCACTTTGGAGATAATGACCTTAGTATCACCTGGCACTCGAATGAGTAGTTAATTCTAAATACGTAATAAGGTAATACAGTACTATTTGGTGTGTTGATTTCGTTGCAATATAGATCCGCTTACTTCTCTATGCCCTCTTGTTGTTTTCTGTTGCACAATACATTCTACACTTCTGCTTGTAATACCACATACCATACCATGTCTATATGTTTACGTATGCTTTGGTCAAGTCTTGTAAGGGTTTGATTGGTATCATCCACATGGGATTAATATTTTTCCCAGCGCAACTACAGGAATAAATACATCCTGATGCGGATATTTCATCTATTTCTTTCTTCGTCATCCACCATCCAAAGCCATACACAGCGACACCAACACCCCACGTAGCACGACAATTGCATCCGCATAGCCAACGCTATCCAGTTCGTGCATAAAGCCCACGATTTGTTTATCAATAGCAAATCAGGACCGTCACGTACCACGGGGCTCGTAGCAGCGGGCCGACAAGGTCAGTAGTATCTCATTTTCCCGTAATGCTACCCCGGACACGCTTTCAGTACCACAGACACGACCCCGCACAGTCGCTGTGTACGTGTCTGTTTCTCTTCCTGTTTCATCTGTTCGGGGCGCTACTCGACGTACATGCCGATGAAGGGCCGCCCGTAGGCACGCCAGCTGGGGGCGGCAGGAACCCCACGGGGGTGCCGGAAAATCTGGATCCGGTTTCCCGGAACGTATTTCATCCCATTCCCCCTATCAACTGCGATATGTTTATTTGATACGGTTCTAGGTCGGGTACTGATTTGAGTGTATAGGAAGATGGGGACGTGAATCGTAAAGGGAAGGAACGAGATTCGAAGATTTGGGATGGCAAATTATATAGGAAATATGGCGTTGATAAAATTTTGACGCCATTCAATTATGGAAGATTTCTTTTTAAAAATCATTCCAAAAAGATCTTGATTTTTATAATCCTTTACTAGTTCTAAGAATAAAACAATAGGAAGTATTGGATTGAATAAGTAGAAAAATATAATAATACCTTAACCATTTGAATGAGTAGATAACTCTAAATATGTGAGAAGGTAATATAATGATATTTTGCGTGTTAATTACACTTAGAGGGGTGCCACATTAAAAAAAAGCGGTAATTTTACTTATTTTTAAAGTGTTATAAGGTATCTAAACAACAGCATTATAGTAAGCAAAATAGCAATGTATTCAGTAGCTTATGTCTTTCCTATGCCCACATTTTTTATATATTTGTTTTTGTTTTAAGCCACCATTTCAAAAATCAAGTCCTTTGGGAATTGTTTTTTTGACATTACTTATAGAACGTGAAACGATTGCTTACACTCCTGTCAGACACACGATACTATGGTTGGATGAACATATCATTTATCAATGTTAGATTAGATAAAGTTGTATGTGTATGAACTTGTATTATTCAATTAATAATTCATTACACGACGTGACGTTTCGGGTTACTTATCGTACGTCTCCCTTCATCAGGCCTACAAAGTGTATATACATATTTAATATGTTCATCTTAAAATTCTAATAACATTTTCTTAAAACCATATATCTGTTTCATTTTGTTTTTGGTAAATTTTATATAACTACAATTTTTCTTTTGTTTAATTTAAATAAATCATACATTCAGTAGGGTAATACATTAATTGTCACAGCTTATTAAAATTGATAAATAAAAACTTATACTTATGCACTTACAATATATTTTAAATTTTTAAAAACCTAAATGTGTTTAGCCTGAAGTCTCAACTCTTACAAAAGTTATTTGTGTTCTATATTGGTATATTTTATTTGTTGCTAATACCGTAGTTTTCCACTACCTTTGATTGGTCTTTTCTGGTTGGTATAATACTTTAAATTGTGTCTGATTTTCTCGCACTTCATTTAATGTGGCCTTATCTGTATCTGTGGTAATAGCCCCGTGTACATGGGTGAGAACCCCACACAATCACTTTTACTATTGCAATTAGGCGTTCCAAGTGTCTCCAAAATGAGTCTGCGGTGATAATTATCCTCTTTGTATAATACATTAACGTTTGTGAAGTTTTGTGGTGGCAATATGTCTTGAAAAGTGCAAAATTCGGTTTTGTGTTTGATGTCTCTTTTGTGATGTTACTCTCAGCTGTAGTCGTTGTTTAGTTTGACCAATGTAATATATCTTGCATGTATAGCACTGTAGCAAATAAACTATATTATTTTGCTTTAAGGTAGGTGTATGATCTTTTAACTGACTAAAGAATTGATTAACACAATTTGTGTTCTTGTAAATTATTTGGAAGTTATTGTTATCCAGGAGTTTCTTTATTTTGTGTGTTAAATATGGTACATATGTAAGGGTTTGGTATGTGATTGTAGTAAGGTCTTCTGTTGTATTGTTTTGGGGTCTTTTTGTTAGAAGTGGAAAAAATGAATTTTTTAATGAGGGCAACTAGATAGTTTTTGTTAATGAGGATGCTTTTTAATAAATTTAGGTCCTCATTTCTAAAGTCAGGGTATGTGATGTTATTAATTCTATGTGTGATTGTTAATATCAACTTTATCTTTTGTTTCTTTGGCATGCTGATTTGTAATTTAATAACCTATTACTGTTACTAGGCTTTCTGTAGCATCTTGTCTTTAATTTTCCTTCCTGTTTGACTATCAGAGTACCCAAAAAAGGTATACTATTATTTATTTCGGTTTCATGTGTGAATTTTAAATTTGAGTGAAAGGAATTAAACACTACTAACGTATTGTTAATTTCTGTTTCTGGTAGTATACAAACTATGTCATCGACATATGAGAAAATGAAATCAATTTTAAAATTTATTATTACTGTGTCTATAACGGTATCCATAATGATTTCTGCAATGATGGATGATATACTTAAAACCATGGGTGTGCCTTTTATTTGTGCGGAAAATCGGTTTTTATATGAGAAATAGACATTGTTAAATATCCATTCTAAAATATGTATAAATTCTTCTTTCGGTATATCAGTGTGTTTATTAATAAGGTGGCGTTTTTCATTTATGATTTCTAATATTAATTCCGTGGGTATATTGGGGAAAAGGTTCACTGCGTCAAATGAAACCAATGTTGTGTTATCACTGTATGACCTGTTGTTGATCTGATTTGCAAATTGGAAGCAATCCTTGATTCTGTATTTATGATGGTTGTTGAAGGACACTTCTATTATATTGGCTATATATTTGGATAGATTTTTCGTGTGACTGTCCGTGTTACTTATTATTGGTCTAAGTGGATCTTATGTATTTTAGCAATGCCATATATTTTAGGTGTTATGGAATTGTGTGTGATAAGCATTATATATACATAATGCTTATTACACGAGGGCTTTTAAGAAATTGCCAGAGAGTGGGAAAAGCATGCCATCAATATCTTTAAGAAAAACTCAATGCGTTTTATGCAGTAGAGGAATTTCTGAATTGTAGCTTTGCTTACATTGTATATATGTGTGTTGCTTACTTTATTTATTTATATTTTCTTAGTTTTGATATTTGACATTATTGTAATTGTAATTAATAAATATAAATATCAAATACCAATATCAATATTAACAACCATTGATTCAATTTAATTTTATTATGTCATATAGAGCACGCAGTTTTAATTTGCGTATGTGAGAATGCAAAAATTCAAAGTTGAATTATATTCAGGTAGAACCTATTGAACCTTGTCAATAATAAACGCCGATCTCGAACGTGAATATGAACCGTTCCAATCCATACTTATATCAAATTACTGTCAGAATGCATTGCATGTTACCACCAAATCGATAATCGTCGAACGGCATCGCTTATGACGCTACAAATACGTCGGGTATTCGCGAATACTATCAGTTCCCAAAAGGTACATACATAGGTGAGAGAGGGACTCGCCTACTTCGACTCGTCCGCTCCGTTTACGGTGCCAATCGATAAACAGTTAAAGCGACCGCCCGTTTGGCCGTCGGTCTTTTCGGTATATACAAAAAAAGGGTGAAGCGTTAACTCTTCGCGGTCTACGAGGTCCATGTATACGCCCCACCTAGAGCTCTCGATTGCGGTGATACGGTCTCGCGTACGCTATGAATTAATAAAGCGAATCAAGAGGCGATAAATCATTTTTCGTTGGAAGCATATCCGGACGCAGCCGTCGATCGATGGGGAAGTATATTGTATTAAAAGGGCGTTAAAACTTATACCCTTCCAGAATCGATTTAATCGTTCCGGCCTTAGATTTGCCCGGTTTTGTAACGATATCGCAACGGAAGTGATATAGATGAAGTAATCTACACAGTAAAAAAATCATCTTAAATTGCAATTTTTTTCTATAATTTTCATACTGTACTTACTGTGATTCCAAAAAGCATTAATAATACTATATTTGATAAAGATTAGTGGGTGCAGTACAGTAAACACACTGTATCCGATCACTACTTACTTCATTCGAGGCATCCCATTGTTAACCGCAAAGACCGAATGCGGTAAATGCAAGCTATAAGATCTGTGTTATTAATACCATTGATAATTTCGTCCAATAATTGTAACGTAGCGCTTGTTGACAATGTGTGCATCTCACCAGCAAGGGGAGCGATTGGCAACAATTCAAGAGGCAAGTCGGGGACAAACTTCACGTTAATAACCCATTGAAAACTGCAGAAGAAATTGATATATTCATTAAAAACCAGACAACTATTGTTTGGGATTCGATCCTTGAATTAAAACCAGTTTATAAAATTAAAAAAACTGCTCTAGCACTATTAAAGAAGCGATACGCAACAAAAAACTAAGTAAAAATCTAGATGTCCAGCAAAGCTCTTAGGGATAAACAGAAATCGAGCCGCCAAAGAGGTTAAAGGAATGCTTAACAATGAAAAAAATAAATATATCTAAGCATACCTAGAACGTCTAGAACCAACAGAAGCAACCTAGTATTCCTTATCGGAGGCGACATCAAAACTGAAGAAAACACAAGACCATAATGGGACAATGAGGAAGAATGATCATTAATGGATAAGACCTGATATAGATAGGGCAGATACCTTGGCAGAATCATGAAGCAATTGTTTTCCAACCCTACCCAACAGAAATGGCATCCGAAGAAGCAGAAAATATTACCTCATACCTTACAGTACTATATCAGATGGCATTTTCCACAAAAACTTTTACAATTGCAGAAATAAAAAATATGATATAGAAAACTTAAGCCCAAAAAAAAACCTTAGGCCCCGATCTGATAAATGGGATAGTTATCAAGCAATTACCTGATAAAGCAATAATTCCGCTAAGGCAAATTTTTAATGTCATTCTCAGACTCGGGTACTTTCCATCCTACTGAAAATTTGCCGAAATTATAATGATGCATAAACCGGGGAAACCATTGAAGAAGTTACATCAAATAGGGCAATTAATCTACTGCCTACTTTTTCAAAACTATTTGAAAAATTATTAAAGTCAGAACTCGAAAAATTTATACAAGACCATCAGTTCATGCCGCCATTAACCAGGTACATAGAGTAATAGGCGTCATATACAAAACTTTTCAAGGTAAGAAATACTACTCCGCTGCCTTTTTAGATGCTCGACCGGCATTTGATAAGGTTTTGCATCAGAGTTTAATATACAAGGTAAATATCAAGTTACCTACTCCCTATTATCAGATATTTCTTTCATATTTAGCCAATACAATTTAGCCGATACCTCACAGTTAAATATCGAGAATACAGGCAGGTGTACCACAGTGTAACGTTCTTGGCCCTGTTTTCTACCTGCTATTTTGCTTACTACCAGTAAATGTATCTTAATAGCAAATGTAGCTTAATAGCTACATTTGCCGATGACATTGAAATTATAGTATTAAATGTGATTACGGTGGCTTAAACTAGTGAAAATAAAAATAAAAATTCTCTTACCACCTTGATGAGTGAATGACTCCAGATACGCATTCCTAAGTTTCCATTCGCGGAATCCACAAAGGAAGATAATGTTAGTCGTAGCGGTTGCCGAAATACGTGTCTGGAGTTCTACACTCATCAAGTTGGTAAGGAAATTTTCATTTTCAATTTCAAAATCAACCGTGTTAAAATAATAATTGGCACCTGATGCTCTTTGTATAACATTAAATACATTTTAACAGTCCTGTATCCAGTAAAGATAATTTCACTTACATTTCGTTCAGTATGGTTTGATAATTTTTATGAGAATTGTACGTATATCGTGACGGCAGTACGGCAGAGGTGCCCCCACCATCGATTCTAAGTGATTGAAAGTGATTTCGTGATGGAAACTTGAAGCACGCAATCCACAATCGCGGAAGAGTCGAGTTACCTACTCCTAGACAGATTGTTGCTCGGTTTCCTAAATAAGCGACGCTCGTGTCGAGATTTCGTTAGCAGAGTTTGGTGCTTTCCCGTTGCTACAACTCCACTCCACTTATTTTGATGTTACTTCGTTAATTTTCCAACATCGTGAACTTTTAACGTGAGAAGCATCATGAAATTCTTATTTCTACTATTTTACGTTTCCTTACACGTTACAAAATCTGGGCTTACGACCTTCAATGTATTAAGGGTAAGAAAATTAAGTGCTTTAGGTCAGCCGCATTTTTTAAAGAATATACAAATACACCTCAGATAAGTCAAAACAATTATCCAAACCCTTAACAAGAAAAGGTACCATTCTAATGAATTCATACATTTCCTTGCCTAAAAACCATCCAATTAAATTTAATCAAACCCACAATCAGAAATTAAATTTTATCAACCCAAGAAATACACAACAGAATCACCCCTGCTATCTGCGATCTGGTAACCCGACCAAAACCATCAGAGGTATTGCACTCATTTAATCCCGGACAATCTCCTTTAATTGCTCGGAAATTTCCCAGTGGGCGTGGAAAGCAAACCGACACGACGTACAGGCATCCCTGCATTTGTTCCCATCGGCTAAAAAGAACAATTAACGCTGGCATTGTCCGTCGACCTGAAGCCGTTAGATGGTTAAGATACTCCGGTCATTCGTTTCCCTCGTATCCTGACGTAGTGTGCTCGAACGAAATAGACCACGAGACGGGCAAGCGGTCCTGCTCCTTGCTCCCAGGAGACCAAATGGTCCGGTGTCTGTCCGTTTCATAATGGAAGGGTCTGTTATACGGAAAGGGATAGTCCGCTTTTCAATTACCAGAGGTAGTATGGTACCGTTTGCATCGACTAACGTCTTTGGGGAAAGGAAGGGCTAACAGACCTCGTCTGTCTTAATATTCTGAGATTTGTCCTGTATTAATACAGCATTTTTTTTGTTGGAACACAAAGAAAATTAACGATATAGGAGGTAATGGAGTCCACATGCTTGATGAGTTGATGATTGAATTACCGTAAATATCTAAAGTTATAAGTACATACAAAGATAAAGTTGTTGACACCCGGTACAAAGAAAACCATTTTATTATGTATAATCTAAATGTAAAAGTTCTGAGTATCGTTGCAAGAGAACTATCTAATTCTGTTCAAGGATTTCACGACGTGTACTGTACATAACATACCCAAAAAATGTTTTTGTCACCGCACCCACTACTTGCAGACGAACGAATCGCCGTTCACATCTTTGTGGAAGGTTTTTTAAAAATAAAATACCCCTAAGAGCATTTACTGAAATTATAAGCTGATCAATGAGTAACATTTTGCAAACCTATAATACTACTACAAAACTGAGGCCTAAAGACTCACTAGTGTCCCTTAGATTATATCTGATAACTTAGTATTAACGTGTGCACTGGCACTATCCTCCGTTTTTGCACTAATATAAAGATCAAACTAATCTAGAAAAGTTTGAACCTCGCCAGTCTTCCGAACTCATTCGTGTTAACGAGGAGCTGGACGGCTTAGGAATTTTGGTTCACAGATCATGGTGTCCATGTTCAAGTCTCTATAGGGCTTACTTTTCCTGAAATACCAAGAGGCATTGACAATGTTCTTTAATCCTTCGTTTTGAAATCGCTGGATTATTTCTAAGTTGTGTAGATCATATGTTCATATGGACTTGAAGATATGCTTGTACAGCAGTACTTTATTGCAGACTGACACAGTGGAATTTCGTCCAAGGAGCCAATATATTTTCTAAATATGTTATCAAATTATTCCTTTTTTTACCTGAGCTCTCCAGTGTAGCTTAGCGTTCGATGTCATCTCCAAACATGTTGTGGTACTTCAATATTATTTATGCTAACAGGTAAATGTTGATTTCTTTTCTTCGTAAAATTGACTTGCGCAGATTTAGCCTTATTCAGTTTGATTCGCCGTTGCTTAAGCCAGTTAAGCAAGTGGGAACTTTATTATATAGATATTATTTTTCATTGTAATTTCAAAAATATACGAAAAATACTTCTCAAAAGATACCAATTACTGAGGATTAAACGAGATCACCAGTTTGGTTTCAGAAAGAGTCACTTAACCATATGATCACAAAGACTATTGAAAAGATCTTGGAAGATAATTTGTTCTATCATCTTCCCTGGCGTGACATAGGCTTTTGATAAAGTGGCATGAGGTACTTAATTATAAATTCAGCAAGCTTATTTCTACTAAACAGTTGTTAAAATTAATTGTGGAAGGTGATGGTAAATTTCTATACTATAAACCTTTATATACGGTATTTGCACATGGTAGGTGCGGTAGCAACTTCTTAATAATTTTGCCACGGTAGAATTTGCCAGGTAATGCGTCTCCTACTGCACGAGGCAACACCGTTTGTCCATCTTTGTAGAAGCATAATGTTACGTTACTATCACATGTTGCAACCTATATGTGGTTGTTCCCTAGTTTTATATACATGTATCTACCGCAGCCATAATCGGAATCACCTTAGAGTACCTTTTAAAAAAATAAACACCCTTGCGTACTCCATTACCCCCAAGGTATATAATTTAACAATTCATTCCCGGATAGTGTCGGCGAGGAGTCAATACTCTTATCAATTGTTGCTTCACTGTGCGCCGCGGGGCGCTATTCCATTGTAGTAAGGCTTGGGGTGGCTCGGAGAAATGTGGATGATTTAACAGACCCCGATAAAGCGTCGCATCGGTCTCGAGAATTCACCCCACTCGATATCGTTTTCGAAATAGCAACTACACGCTCCGATTGCCAGACGTATTGGATAGATATATGTATGCATCTTATCGGTACTGTACACTCGCCCTCGATGGCAGTGGAAGGAATGGGGAAATCGATTAAGGATGCAGAAGGGTGTCAATCAGGGATTTGGAGGGATTTGTCGTGTGAAGGTGACGTAGTTCTCCAGTAGAACACCGCTTATAATTTACTATTCGGTTTTAAGGGTGAAATTGACCTCTGTAATTTCAATACCGTTTCTGTATTGCACCACCGTTCCATCCACGTACGACGTAGGTTGGAATAAATCGCGATGTCTTTACGAGAAAGAATTGTGGAAGTGTTTACAATAAATAATTTGCACAATCACCATTTTCTCCTACCTGCCCTTACACGCGAAACCCTTGCGAAGCCGAGAATATGGGACCAATTCTCTGGCAGCTTTGCGTAAATCTCTACTCGGCTCCTTTTCAGGCGAAACACGCACCTCGCCTGAGACACGCACGCACCAGACAGATGACCATCGTTTGCGAATGAGCCGGTCCTCGGTCCCATGGTGTGGGTAATCGTTATTACGGGGACGATGCGTGTGTCTTTTACGCAATTGAGAAAAGGCCGGGTTATATATCGTGGTTCCGTAACGGCCCTGAAAGAATGGTTGGATAGCTTCTGTTCGAAACCGTACCAAGGACGGAGCTCATCGAAATTGAAAATTATACTTTGTTAAATGCCAAATATTACTCGCAAAAATATATTCTGTTTTCATCAATTTTTTTTTTACTATCCCTTATTGCTGTTAGAAGCGGGGGTGTTGGAACCACCTGATTTATAGCAGCGACCGTGCAACGGACATTGCGAAATTAATTTCGTTGGGTGGCATACCAGCAACGACTAGTAGCGGCATTATTTGACTGGATGACGGACGACGGGTCGTAACCTAGGCGCCTCGTCCATCAATCTCTTCGGCGGCCCACCAGCCGGTTACGCCTACGGTTTCGAAGGAGTATCGTTGCATCTCCGACAAATAGCTCGTCGGAATTAAGCGATCATCGATCCGATATCCGCTCCAAATTAGTTCTGAATAGGAGAGGACGCTTCAAAACCGGGATGAATTTTGAATTAAAACTGTTAAAGTGCTTTAAGTTACTTCAATAGGACTCATCCTGTATATACATACAGGTGTGTGTCTTATCTGCTAAATAAAAATTTACAGGTACGTTCTATTCGTTTTATGGATGCAAAAGAATCATATAAACATATATCGTTAAAAATTCCGTTTAGGAGATATAAGCGTTCTTACTCCCAAATCTACACAGACGCATACGGAAAACGTCACGAATGATTTGTTAAACTTATCGCTCGTATACCTCACGTCGCAAAATCGTGGATATTAGTAATTTAAAACGTACAATATTTAACAGCGTATGTACATTCTGTCGCAGCGCTGCGAATGATGTAGTGTCAAGTGTTTCGTAATTCGTTCGATATATTAATGTCGAGCCGTGTCCGACACCCGCACGCCGCCCGTAAATAATCCCAAAAACAATTATTAGTACCGCCCGCACTCACCTCCGTCGCGGTCGTTTTCAATTTCATCTCGGCTACCGCGGGCGCGCCGCGTGATTGATAGCTAATTATTTTCGAATCAGGTATGTCGCTGCGTTTGCCGACCGCAATGGTGGTGGTTCTAAAATTCAAACGTGGCACCGAGTTTGAAACTGTTAATGTCAGGGCGTAATTTGCGGCCGACGTTACGGTCGAAATGGCGCTGTCACGCCCCGAAAAATTACCGCTTCCGATCGGAAGAACAGATTGAAGAAATAAACGTATTACCCTAGTGACCACAAATATTGCAGATATATTTTTAAAAATATATTTTAGAAATATTTTTCGTGAGAGGTTTTTGAATATATTATTTATATTTTATTCAAATATGGATAAAATATACAATTAAAATATATACTGAATATTTTAATATCAACGTGGTATATTTTTAAAACTATTTTATAAAAATATTATTTTATATTAAAATTGGGGTTTTCTTGAACAAAATTAGTGTGGTCATTATACAAACCATCCAATTTCGTAAATTAATAATCATAATAATAATAATCACACACAAATCCACACCGACCGGCACATATCGGCCAATAAGTCTGATATAGTAATTAAAGACAAGAAAACCAATAACTGTTATCCGATAGATGTAGCAGTACCATTGGACAATAATGTCACACAAAACGAGGCAGGGAAGAAATTGAAATATAAAGATCTTCAGGTGGAAATACAAAGGATCTGACATGTGAAAACGCATGTAATTCCAAAAATTATACGGGCCACAGGAACAGTTGACAAAAACTTTGACGCAAATCTGCGTATAATACCAGGGAATGATAAAAAAGAAATATTCTGTCAACTGCAAAAAGCAGCAATACTTACCAAATTAGTGGCAGATGCTGTTTTGATTGACATGATAAAAAAAATTATATATTTCTTTTCCAAGATATTCACAAAAACATTTTTTTTGTGGAATTCTTTATATATTTTCACAAATTTTAATGAAAATAATATTAAGAACAGAATTTCAGAAAATTTCTAAGTAATAACAAATAATAAGTATAAAACTGCCAAAGTAAACAACTACTTTACTTTTTCGATTCATTTATCAGACTTAATTGTCAGCCTGCATAGTAATTATACTCCATATCATCCAAACTTGCTCAAAGGAATAATAGCGATTTATTCGGGATCCTATTATGTCAACTTTGAAACTACATATTCTTTTCCCAGAGCACACTTGCATAGAGACTACCCATATATTCACATTAGCGAGGCTATCTTCAAAGGTATCGCTTGTTCCGCTCGACGTCAAAAAGCTGATACATACATATTTCAGAAGTAGCCTCACTAACTTTAACGGTTACTAACTCAAACCCCCTGCCTGTACAATATAAAAGAGGACACGGCTCGCGTTTGTTTCCCTTAATTAAGCGAATTTTAACTACCCTCCGGCTAACAAAATCTGCCTGACTTCTCTATCGTACGAATAGCAATCAAAAGTCCATTGTTCGGAAGAGTTGCCGGTGCTGATTTTGCATAGCTGTAAATTTTGTAAGGTTATGGTGGGGTGACTGACAAAAGAATACGCAATGATGTCGCTGGCGAACAGAATTATTTTAATATGGGGTTGCTGGGTTATAAGTCAAGTTGCATCGGAGGGTACCAAGCATTGTTCAGGGAATGAGCCTTTGTTATTTTGGAGAAAAGTTGAGTTCGTGGTTGCTTCATTAGCATTTTTAGAAAATTAGATAATTTTTAATACAATAAAGCAATGTTTATTCTAGATAATCATTAAATAGATATTGTTATAGAATTCTTACCGGGAGTTGTCGCGTTGTAGTATCTATACATTACGTTTCGGTGAACATACTGACAACTTCTTCAGAAGTTGTCCAGCTGTCTGTTCAGCGAAACGTCAAGTATAAATACTACAAGACGACAACCCCTTGAAACCATTGCTACAATGTACTATAATAATGAAAACTTACACTCAGCTATGGATATTGTTCTTGTTTGAGGTACATTCTGAATAGGAAGTAAATTTCATTGACTCCTTTTCCGCCGACAGCTCGATTAGAATTTCTTCAAGATACTTTTAGATATTATCGAAGTAACAATAACGAACATTTCGCAAAGAATCGGAGACAATCAAGCGATATTGTCGTAGTAATAGCGATCTCATATTCCCTCATCACCGCTGTCATATTTTCAACCAGTTCCGTGACAATTGATACGAACGCCAAAGAATAATATCGCCGAGAAAGACATAAAATCTACCCAGAGGCATTTTCCCTCTCTTAATATTCCTTTATCTCCTCCCCTATCTCTTTCTACGAAGGAAGGAGTATTCTTTCGAAGGCGGAGGACGCCTCGTTAGTACTGCTAGGAAGTTTGCGGGGTAATTGGGCGGAAAGCTATGTGAAGAATGGTCCACGCGGCATTCTATCGCCCCCACCCGGTTTCACCTGCTTCGCGCAACGGTGCTGCTTCGTATTCATGACGTCGCGATAATGGAAAAATTGATTTCACGCTTCCGTGATAAATCGGACACCGTGCCGTATCAGATGAGCTGCGCGCGGTAAAGGAAAAAAATAACCTAGGTACATGCCATTAGCACATTAAATACTCTTTAAAACGTGCCAGTCAAACGAACGTTTACGATCATTGATTTTAAAAACTTAGACATATAAATAAATAGGATACGGTGGCTTAAAATGGTAAAAATAAAAATACCCTTACCACCTTGATGAGCGAAGAACTCCAGATACAGAGTCCTGTACCTATTGTTCAAAATAAAACTGTTTTTTAATGAACTCGTATTTAATAAACTAATATTCTATAGAATTATATTTCATTGCCTTTACATATGCATCGTGAAAAGCATATGCTGATTAGTTAGTTTTTATGCTGTATTTACTTGGAGTAAAATCTTTTCAGGGAATAGCGGACATCCATTTTGCAAGTAAGGCGACGTGATTTGGACCGTTATGTGTTCGCTTTCGGACCATTTTTATAATTACCGCTAGGGACACAACAATATAATTGAATAATTAAACAAACGTGTTCATGCGCATTGGTCATAATTCTAATCCAACTTTTAAATAGATTATTCGACCAAAACTAACTGTGTACCTGTTAATTATAACTAGATATTTAAAAATGTTTTTGAAACATACCCCATTGCAAGAGAACCTCACACCCCTGCCTTAAGAACTCGACTTTAATTGAATAAAATAAAAAACTAAATATCAAAAGAGACACAAGCTGATAACCCCCACAGTGACAATGGAACGGCAAGGGCCTCCCGCAAACAAAAGAAGCTCTCTACGCCAGCAGTCGTTCGGAAATGTATCTGCACGATATACGGCTACCGCGATAATAATAACAAAAAACACAAAAAAGGCCAGAGAAAATGCGAACTGCGAAATATCATCTCGGGAACACCGAGGTGTACCGACGAGGGGTTCCCCGCCCACCAAAAACCTTTTGTGAATAGTTCCCCCCAGTGAAATTTCCACGGTGGTGGTGGTTGTAACGAGATATTTACAGCGGAAACGCTGAGGGAGGAGAGAGGTGAGGAGAATTGGATGGATGGAAGATAGAGAGACAATAATTATGACGCCTTACCGCCGACTTGGTGTTATCAGGTGCGCTGTAATTTTAAGCGGCTAATTATCGTGTTCGCAGTTTGTTTATTTTGTTTTCTGTTTGGGAAATGTGACGCAAATGTTGATGTTTTCCATGTGAATTGAGGAACGTTGGTTGTTATTAGGTTTTCTTACATCAACTATCGAAACAATTGACATGATAACGTAGACAAGTCATATTTATAATGTTACAAAGGAGGTTTGGATTGTCTATTATATGGTGTCTATTAGGGATGGGGCAAACGGTTATTTTGAAATAACTGTTATCAATACGACGTTATTTTCCAATAAACGTTATTTTGAACAGTTCTCGTTATTATCGTTTTCGGCGTTTAGAATACCCTATACATAATAACTGCGCAATATATTATAATCAGTTCTCTAGCTGTTGGGATCGCTTATATATAAATACATTTACAGAAAGAAAGTGTCTATTACATCTCTCCGCCAAATTCTGTTCTTCCATTTGGATTCTCTTTGTTAAGTTCTTGCACTAAGTTCATTTTGTAAAATTTATGCTTTTTAAGTATTGCAAATTCCTGTGACCGATTGCAAATTGCGGACTGACGCGATTTACAGCCACACCACCTCTCCAAAAACACCTATATGATTAGCTTCACTTGCCCCCTTATAATGTGGTAAATGCAGTACGCAACCCTTTTAATAAATTTTCTTACCTTTAACATGCAGCTGTCTACGTTTTTGTTTCTTATTGAATTTGCAACCGCTCCTCTAGCATACGCTCTGTTTGGTATACGATATCATTCACTCAACTCATTCGGCGGAAACATACACTTTGTTGTTTGTTTGTTTGTATCCTAATGCAGAGACTTAACACTGCGGCCTTGAGGCCTATTGTATCACTCTACATTAGGTTTGTGTACGTGTGTATCGTGTGTGTGTGAAGTGTATGGCTTGTTACTGCCTCTCCTCGCCGTAAGAGGGTAGCAGTGTTGATTTAATCCTCAACACTGAAGGGTACCGACCACCCTTGCTGCAGCCGATCTTTAGAAAAATCGGCTGCCGCAAGCAAGATTCGAACCCTGACACCCTGTACAGGTGCCTAGCGCTCTCACCACTGCGCTATCCCGGCGTAAACATACACTTTCGAAATTTAAAAATAAACACTGACCAGGCAATAAACTATGATACTAAAACACACAACTAAAAAAGTAGTAGCAAGAAGAAGATAACACTAACCAAAAATTATACTGATATGTATTCTGTTCTTCTTTCAACATCTACCTTTCTTGGACAAGTATCTACGAATTTAGTTAAATAAAATTTTAGGAATATTGAATTAGCTGTTTTTTGCATACCTATTCAATTTCCAAATTTGCGTTTGGAATTATTGCCAAAGCCAATTTCTTTAAATAAAGTTGACCCATGTTTCCGTATAAATTTTTCGCAGGAATGGCCTCCTCAAATCATCACACATCTGATTTTTAAAGTCAGGGTTATTATACGTTGCATTAGGAAACAAAAACTACTTTTTCAAGAAAAACAGTCGTTTGCTGAGATGTCCCGGCTGGGATTTTTTCTTCTTAGAATGTAAATACCTCAGAGCGTAGTCAAATTAAACATTGATGTAAATCTAACTGAAGTGCGAATGTTTTGCATACTTACTGCATAAATCATCAGCGTATGCAAAATCTAATGATCTTAAGAGAGAATTGACATAGATGACGAATAGTAAATGCCCTAAATTCAATCCTTGTGGTACTCCAGATTTAGATACGACTTGGTAGGTCTCAAAGTATAATTAACTCTATCTAAAATCTAGCAAAACTAAAACGCTCAAGGTTGATTTTTTTAAATTAATATTAAGACACGATTCCGAGAAATTTCAATACCATTCATCGCGACCCAAATTCCAATTTCACCACCGTTTAATTCACGTAAACTGCTTCAGTAATGCACAGACTAATTGGTTAGGTAGGCATACGTACGTCGGCAACGCAGCTAACAACACGGAGGGAACACATCGCCCTGCGTTATCTGAACCATCAAAAATTCATAATTAGAATCTAGCGTGCCGAGTCTTCCCACCACTACTAATCCGACAGACTGCGCGTTCGCCGCTCGCATTCGATGTGTATTTGCTCGGCTTCGCATTATAAAAGTGAGGTTATTAAAAACAGATCAACGCTTATGTACGACTACTGTACGCTATTCGTGGAAACGTTATTTCGTATATTGGTTCGGCATAAAAGTCTGTTACTAAAACGAAATTAAAAAAAAAGGGAAAGTGAAATGGTATTGTTATTAGGTAGATTTCTTTTTGTATTAGGTAAGAATCCATTTGTTTAATCACTACTTCCCATGGAAAGAGTAATATAAAACCTTTGGGCTCAATTAATTTCAAAAAATAAAATCGTTCCGCTGCAGCTTGGTGGGTTGTTTAATAGAGTACATTTCTACCAGACATGAAACCAGATGCCATTGAATTTTTAACGGAAGACGAAGCTGTGAGTATCATATTCCGTGTCCAATTACAACAACGACAATTCTTGTTCGCCGTAGCTATCTACCGTAATTCAAGAACGAACTTGCGATGTTGACTGAAATTTAGACTGCCTTATTTTTCTTTTTCCGAGTTGAGATGTTTTGTTTTTTTCGTGGTTGGTGTCATTATCCATGCAATAGTGTTTGGTTCAAATTTCTTCCAGGTACTTCACCTTCAAGTTTACACTCTAGGATTTCCCTGCTCCTTAACTACATACAGACTGGTTAATTTTTCAACGTGCACTCATTATTTCCGTGAGAATCAAAGTATTAAAAAAATTCAAAAACATATCTGACACAATATTTCGTGCTTTTCCACTCAGGTAAGATACATTATATTGCTGTACTTTTAAAAAGAGAAAAGGAACAAATGACGGTTTTTTTTAAATTGAACACTGTTTTTTTCTGCATATTTATATAGGTTATGAAATTCTGAATGCAGCCACGCTTTTATTTCTTCTCCTGAGGCAATAAATAACGCCATAATAACAATAACACATATTACATAAGTAGGCCGTGAATTTTTTGCACAAAAGGAAAAACAAAAAATCAAAAAGTATCCTACTGCAGCGATTGTTCAAAATGTTCACCATTTTTGTTGATGGACATCTGAGCTCTGCACAATAAATTATGTGGACATTTCGAAAGCCTACTTATGTAATTTGCGTTTTTCTTTTGTTATGATGTTATTTTCATTGCCTAAAGGAAAAAAATAAAAGCCTCGGTTCCTTTCAAAATTTCATAAATTATCTAGATATGCAGAAAAATACAGGATGTTCAATTTAAGAAAATCAATCAGTCATTCGTTGCTCTTTTGTTTTTGCAAGTACAGCAGTCTATCTTACCTGACTGGAAAGAACACAAAATATTTGATACTTTGATTCCCATGGAAGCAATGAGTGCACAATGAAAAATCAACCAGCCTGTGTGTATTAGTGATTAGTAAAGCAAAGGTTGTTCAAAACGTGGCCTAGCATTTGAGGTTATAATTTCTTGCTTTCAATGATTTCTTTTTAAGAAGTTCTTTAATATACTATAATTGGTGGTACAGTATTTCCAGAAGAGCTTCTACATTACCCATATATAAGCTAATTAATAAATTTCTTATAGATATTGTAGTTGGATTGCTTTTGAGCTGCGGCCCTTACAGCATCCAATATCCGTGCGGGGTTAGCCCACATCTACTATTTTCTAAACATGTTTAATTACAGCATTCGGTGTGTTTCGGTTCTTCTACAATTTTTTTCCATTGCTTTTTGTTTTCAATCCAGAGCACCAGCTGTGAACGTTCATTTGCCACAGATCTTTTTCAACTTGGTCTCTCGATATTGTCTTTGGTTTACCCCCTAGTTCTCTCATGTGTCGGCTGCCATTCTGTTATAGTTCTTAGGTGATTTTCTTTTTCAAGCCAAAGTATATGCCCGAACATGTTATTCTGAGGGCTTTTATTGTGTGTTTAAGTGATCTACACTTTTATGACACGCGTCGAAAGAACGAATACGTGATACCACCCCATCGCATTGAAAAAGCCAAGTACTCCGCAAATTACTATGGCTTAAAATTTTACAACCAGCTGCCAGACAATATTAAAAGACTCGGAGCCACAATATTTCAACAAAAGGTTAAGAACCTGCTAATGACGTATTCCTTATATAACATCGAAGAATATTCTAGTATAAAATTTTAGTGCGCGTACTATTTGTATTTATGTTTTATATAAATTTTAGTATATTTGATGACAAATGACACGTAGTCATATTCATTTATTCATTTATTTATTTATATATATATATATATATATATATATATAATATTTAATCTGACGATGTAAATACCATGTATTTTTGGTCAAAACAATAAGATGAATCTCAAATCTGTTCTTACAATATTTTTGTTCATCAGTATTTCACCGACTTAGGGATTCGTTAATTTTCGATATTCCTCTTTTTGCATTTTTTGTTAACCATCTTTTGTTCGTTTATTAATAGGTCTCTTACTTGTGCTTCTTTCTAAAATGCCACTCCTCTTGTAACTCTTGTTGATTCCTTGCTTGGGTTTGGGCATTTTCTTCCGAAGAAGAGTTGATCTGAACTGGCTAAGGGTTCAACCAATCACAGAGGTACAAAAATGTATTTAAAATATTATATGTAAACAGAGTTTTAGTGTTTGAATCAGGGGTTAATTACGTATTCATTCGTTGAGATAGCAATATAATACGGATTAAAGTGTTGCCTGACACGGCCAATATTTAATACAAGAGAGATTAAGTATAATTAAAATTACATTATAATTAGAAAGAAGATAATCTTTGTCTGTCTACCACGATGTTTGTTCAAAGGAGCAGTTAACGTGATGACGTAAATCTTATTGTTGTAATTTCCGAAAATAAAAGCACAACGGCTTATTGCTTGTTTCCTGGATAAATGTATGAATGCCCCGCAGATGTTGCCTAGATTGTAACATATCTTAAAGGAAAATAATTGATAAACTCACCCTAAATAATCAATTACAAAATATCATAAAATAATACTTTAAGAAAAGATAATTGTTTTCGGTTACACAGGAGTGTAACACTACCTGTCATTCATTGTCCTGTTCATATTGTAGCGCGCGATCGTTTCATAGTAACCTCTATCATGTTCTCTACTTTTTTCTTTTTTAGTATTTCGTTTTGCAAGTTTTTCATTAATTATTTCTTACCTAATTGATCCAAAGTTTGTTTGAAATCTATACGAACAAAATGCGTATTCAAATTAGATATTATAGTTGGTAAAGATAGCAAGGACTGTGGGGCAGCACAATAAACACACCGTTCGGGTTACTCCTCCCGCACAAAGTATTAATTAATTCGGGACGACACGTGTTTCGGGAATACGTGGAATCCCATTATCAAGTCGGTATCCGGTATTATAGTTGGTGGTAGAGCATTTTCAGGTGAGGTTTTATATGTATCGTATTCGATTTAAACAATTTTAGATGATATTCCTTCTTCAAAAACATATAATATATCAAATCCGCAGTAAACTGTTTTGAAAAAATAAACTATACAGGCATTATACCTATAGGTACGGAACACCTAACTTAAACTCACGATAGCGATATTTTAACATGAGAATCGATACGATCGTGTCATAAATCTCCTATTAAACTTATTAGGCCGGATTTTCCTCCAGAATTATCTCCCCAAACCTGCCCCCCTTTTTCGCTACAGTATTGATTTCTAATCTAGAGGAATCAAACTTCTGCACAAGTTCTGGCGAAACTTAAACTATTACCCAGTCGCCGAAGGGTTGGTGGTGGTGATGCAACGGTTACGTAGTCGCTGCGAATCGCTGCCGGGTTGGATAGTGTGGGGGAGCAGGCGGAAATATCCCCTCTGGAGTTAGAGCAGCGCAAAATTCCTCCGCCATCCTAGTGTTCGCATTCAATTTAGCGGAATAATGAAACGGAAACGCAAATAACTCAACGTGTACAGCGTTAAACCGAAAACTTATAACCTCGTTCATAGTTTACGGAGGCAATCGAATATCTAGTTGGGAATTACGTACCGCTGGAGAGAGAGAATGAGACGGGTACAGATGTGAATGGGGAAATGGAGTAGGAAAGATGGGTGCATATACGAGCCCTGGTAATATGAGGGACTCGATGCTGATTGTGTGTCTGAGGAAACGCGGTAACCGATACTGCCAGTCGGTCATCGATTCTGGCGCAAACTGCCTGCGAGTTTCAACCGATACCCGCAATAACAGCCAAACTATCGGCTATTATTATTATTATTGCCGGTATGCGCCGATGGCGGTAGTGGTACGTACGGTAGACCGTAAAATTCTTTAAAAATAAGCGAGCATAAACGGGCACGCTATTGTTCCGAAAATTTAAACGAGCGGGCAGTCTAACGTACAAATATCGTGGCAGATTTCCAATAAGGAGAACGGGATACAAATGAGACGTGAAATTACGCTGCAATCTGTTCCTGCAATTCTGTTTCCTTCCAAATTGCTGATTTTAAAAATTATACGGCTTATATGGTCACAGAATTATGGAAATAGATATACGTATTACCATTAATACTTATATTTGTATGTTTATTTAAATAATATCATTTTCAATATAGAGTTTTGAAAACACTGGATAACTTGTTTCAATAGTGATTTAATAATTATTATTACATAATTTTTATATGATTTGTCTGATGATAGCTATTCTATATAATGATAATAAGTGACAATAATTTATTCGATAATTACCCTCCATCAGCGGCGGCTCGTCCGAGGTGGCAGCTGCCCACTATTGTCATTTTCCGTACTAATGGATTTATTGGAGTAATAACAGCGTACACTTGAGAACACTCGGGTGGTCCTTCTAAGAATTTTTGCGTCCGGGATGTGATAGAAGGTTGTACATATGTTAGGGATAGGTAGAGGGAATGAAGGGAGAAAAAAAAAGGAATGCATGTTTCTAGATTAAGTTATTTTCGCGCTAATTCGACTTGATAATGGGAATCCGCGTATTCCCGAAACACGAGTCGTCCCGAATTAATTAATACTTTGTGCGGGAGGAGTAATCCGAACAGAGTGTGTTTATCTTAATAATAGAAAAATTGAATTTGATTTCTATTCTATCAATCAATCCTGTTCATTGCAGGCAGGACCTCCTAAAATGGAACGGCTGGGGCTACAAGGACTCCCAATTCGTGGTCAAGGACAACCTGTTGCATTTCACGGGCGATCGGTAAGCACGGCCTTTGCGTAACTTCCAAAATAAAGCCTGGTTCAATAGTTACCCCATAGGTGGCCATTCGCTTCCGTACTTCACCCAGTGGGTCAAAGATGTTTTGAACGTCGACGTCACGAAATTCCACAAAACCAGATCACCGCCGCCCCCACAACGATTTCCAGATACCAAGGTTCCTTCGGATTTAATCGAACGGTTGAATTCCACGGATATATCTTACTCGACGGACGGTATGGACCGCTTGATTAGGGCCCACGGGCATACGTTGCACGACATATATACTCTGAGACAGTCGTACTTCAAGCGTATACCTGATATCGTGATTTGGCCGAATTGCCACGAAGACGTCGTTGAAATCGTGAACCTGGCTAGCGAGATGAACTTGGTGATCATACCTTTTGGTGGTGGAACAGCGGTTTCTGGCGCCATAGACTGTCCCGACGATTCTAGAACTATAATATCCCTAGACACATCTCAAATGAATCGTATATTAGTTTTGGACAAGGAGAATCTGATCGTGACTTGCGAAAGTGGCATAATCGGGCAAGATCTGGAGAGGGAATTGCAAAATTTCGGATACACCTGCGGCCATGAGCCCGACAGTTACGAGTTTTCAAGTCTAGGCGGTTGGGTGGCTACCCGAGCCTCGGGTATGAAGAAGAACGTTTACGGAAACATCGAAGACCTCCTGGTCAACGCTAAAATGGTGACGCCGAAAGGGGTGTTGGAGAAGAACTGTCAGGTGCCGCGCTTAAGTTGCGGACCGGATTTCAATCACGTAATAATGGGTTCCGAAGGTACTTTCGGGGTTATAACAGAGGTCACGCTCAAGATTCGTCCCCTGCCACCCTGTAGGAGGTACGGGTCGATAGTCTTTCCGGATTTTGAGTCCGGAGTGAGATGTATGCGCGAAATCGCGAGGGCGAGGTGTCAACCCGCTTCCGTGAGACTCATGGACAACGAGCAGTTTAAGTTCGGCCAGAGTCTGAAGCCCCTAGCCGGTTATCTGGGTATGTTTCTGGACGGATTCAAGAAATTTTACGTGACGAAGATCAAGGGATTCGATGTTGATAATATGGTCGTTATGACGCTGCTATTCGAAGGGGAGAAAAGGGAAGTGGGTCAGCACGAGAAAAAGATCTACGCTATAGCGGAGAAATTCGGCGGACTAGCGGCAGGCGGTACTAACGGCGAAAGAGGATACATGCTGACCTTCGTCATAGCATACATTAGGGTAAGAAAATTAATTTTAGGTGTTGATGTATGATTACCAAAATTAGCTTGAGAAAACATAACATTTATTTGCGTGTATTGTTAAATAACGTCTTAGAAAAGTACATCTGTACTTGGAAATCCTTCAGTATGCAAGAGCAAATATTAATTGACGATAAAAATATTTTTGCAACGCTATAATGGGTTAGTTCTACAGTACATATTTTTTTTCTATTTGGACACTGATCCAAGACATATATGTTCAAGTATGTACGCATTTCCAATTGCGCGTCAACAATGTTTTTTTTTTTATTATTTGTTCCCGCATTAGTACGTTGAAACTTAATGTTATCGGCGTTTGATTAACTCCACGTAGACAAATCACCATTCTCTGACACACCTGCTATTTCAAACAATTAATTTTAAAGTACTTAGTGGACGGATAATAATGATAGTCTGTTTGTGATAATTGCGCATTGTTTTTTTTTTTTAAGTTTTAAAAAAGCGCATTTAATTAAAGAGAATTACTTGAAAACGCATCGTTATATCCATGGATTACAAACGAAAACAAAACCGTTTCCATAGCAATAGGGAATATTTACACGTTGTTAACCATAGAGAGGCAGCGCGAATGGGATGACTCATCTCACCTTTCGGTAAATCGGTTCCGAGCCGGCACAACCCCCTCACAATGACGTCGATTTTCGGTGAATAACACATGGTTGGCAACACCATATGACCGAAAAATTTCGTAAAGTTTCACGTCATTATAACGACTATATTTGAAGGTTATAATCGCGAATAATATTGACGTCTAAGAATCTCGATTAACGATTATTATAGAAATTGTGTAAATTTATGTAAGAATGTGTAGGATAGCCTAGTTCTATTGAATTATCGACGCACATACGTTAATAACTTAATTTTATTCCAAATACACATAAATACATAATACCGTCACATAACACATAACAATAATGATGGCGTTGCTGCCAACTATATACTTCCTTATACAGGCATAATAACAAAAGGCGCGAAATTTCAAAATATATAAGGAAATACTACAAATGCATTCTTCATACTAAAAAACGTTTTTATTTTTTTTCTGCAATAAAACATGTAATATGTACACACATATTACATTTTTTTTCTCTAACTCAAAGTTTCTAACAACTCGAAATAAATTGGCGATTTTTGGAATTCGAGTTTAGGAGGTTCAACTGTATAAGAATAAATAGGTCAAATAACAATGCATTGTTATTGACTTTCCGTGACCTATTTGTGCTTGTACTTTGTAACGTCCTCATTCCCAAAATTTCAACTTTCGACGCAAATTGTCGTAATTTCGTGTTATTGATAACTTCACGATGAACCGGTCGCTGTCAACGTACATTATTTATATATTACTAAAAGGCTAACCATGACCGGACCGTCGAAATGGGTACTTTTAATACGAAATTTCGAACATCTGCATTTCTCATAGACAACAGGAATAGAATGCAATCTCTTAATAAACGGAGTGAGATGGGGAGCACGGAGCCCTCTAACGGATTGGAAGCGTTATGTTGCGGTAGAATTAAAAAATTGGTTTATTGGTAGGAATTTTAAAAAGTTTTGTATTTAAAATTTTAAAAAGGACAAAGACAAACAATAAATACCTTCAATTCCTATATTTATTTCAGACTTTTTTACACTGTATAATAACGAACAAGTTTCTGGTAGCGGTCTTTGATCGTTTTTTCTAATTATATTATTAGCGCGATTAATATAATTGTATATTATCGATTTTCTGAAATTCGTAATGAGTGTTTTTTCTACGTCAGCTGAATGCCTACATAATTTAAAATTAAAATTAATTTTTTGTTTTAATTACAGATATTGTATTGTGCTGTAAATTATGGTGAGCACAATTTTACTTCAATATATAATAATAATGATAACTTTTTTATTTCATTATACAATAACAGTGTGAAACACGTCAACAAACATATACAATAAAACAAGTTACCTGGATTAACACAGTAAACAAACACTAATACGTTTTATATTGTTGGATCAACTACCAAAAAAAAAACTTATTTGCAACATTACCCTATATAAGTATTTTTTATTTATCGTATGGCAGTCTACCAATTCATTGAAACACTTCAGGTTTTCTGGTTAGTATAGGTGTGAGGGCTCCTAGTCGTCGTAGGAGAGCCCATCCCTTTCGGCTGGAGGTTGTGAAATCCATATTTTAAATCATTGAGCGATTTCAGTATTTGGCTTCCCAGGTGTGGATTTCCAGTTCTCTCATACAAATTATATAATTACCTACTATACAAGTAACGTACCCGCAACAACATATATGATATATTTGCAATTAATTCCTTAAAATATTAATTATTGTATATGTAACTTACAAAAACAAAAGATAAACAAGAAGAATTATTTTAAAAAAAAGTCCAAAACTGCAAATTAATCACGCAAAACACATCATATACACGAAACGAATTTGTACTAATGTAGCACGTTGTGGCACAACATGTGGCATGAATCAGCATGAATTATTTGGCTTGAATATAGCACCAACCACATTCAGTCAGAGACATCTGCCGGGCTGGAAGAGTTGCGCCGCCATGACAGTTTTACTCCCTCCAAGTTAAAAAATAAAAAAAATACCCTTACCACCTCGATGAGCGAAGAACTCCTGGGCATTTCTACAGCTGTACAAGAACGCTCATATGTCTGCTCCCCCTAGAACACATATCTTCAGCGAAAAGCTACTATGACCTCCGCAACATTGCTACAAAAAATCCGACTACAATGTGAAACTTTCGTTTTATTGATTTTTGCAGGTACGACTTGCATATCCGTAAGTTTTGGAAAAACCCTGTATAATATGAATCCATCAAATGTTCCCATTTCGCTACTTTTGAAATTCCATTGTGCACAAATCTTAAATCTTTGGTCAGCAGATTATTTCTCATGCATTTCAGCAAATGAGGTGGACCATATAAATGAACAATAACTTATCCATTGATTATAATTACATTATTCTCCACTACAACATTTTGCCGTAAAGCTCTTGCATTCGTTTCGTTCTCGAACATTCTAATTGTTTATTATAGTGGCTGCTTTTGTTGAAAATTTTGTAAAATTGTGTGCCATTTAAGAAATACCACGCACCATTGAAGTACAATATAGTACAATGCGGTATAGGACAAGTCGATCCTTAATAATAAATACAACTGTATATAAATGTAAAGGAAAGACTTAGTGAGAGACTTCAACACCACTATCCGTAGGCAGCTACGGCTGACAATTCAACCCAACTCGGAATAAAATTCAGTTAAAGAGTAGAAACAATTTTCTATGGGAAGTTTTCTTAATTCAAGATTAAAAGATTTTAGGCGGAGGCCTTTATATATAATTTGATGCCGGTGTATATTATTTATATCGTTTTCAGAAAGACTCAATCTATGAGCCGGAATAGCGAACCTGTCCGCAGGTCGAGTAAGGTAGACGTGACAATCTTTGTTGCGTGGAATGGTCAAGTTACAACTTTTAATAAATATAAGTAAGTCTAGTATAAATAGGCATGGAAGTGGCAATATATCCAGTTCTTTAAACAGCAGTCGACAAGGGTGTCGTGCAGGGACACTCATTATGGTTCGCACAGCTTTCAAAAATACAACACCATACCTGGGCGCGTCTCGAAGCAAGCATAATAATATTTTTTTGTTTTTTCGACGCTAGTAATCTCGGACAATTTGTACAAGACAAAACATGCTTATGAAAGTTTCTTGCATAGCTCATTAATATGTAATTTCCAGCCAAGATGTACTTCAATGTACAACCCGAGAAAATTTATAGAATGAATGCAGTCGAAAGAAGTACGAGACTAAAATCCGCCTTAATAGTCTATGCAACGTCAAACTAAAATTTGGTGGGACTATTTTGACTTGTGCTGGGTACCTGCAGCTGTTTTTTTAAATTTTACTTTATACTAATTAGTACAAATTATCACTTTTTGACAGTGCTTGTATCATGTAATGTGATCTACTCGCAAAATAGATGATTATGAATCCTAAAAATGGTGATAATTTGCTCTACAAACACTTCACTTAGAAATTACTGTAGAAAAACTAATGATAAGTGGAGAAACAGTCAAACTTTTACCCAACTCAATAGATGATTAAGACATCTCTTGTTTACTCTATTATTTACCGAAAATACTTCAGCCTTTTGGATTTTTGTAGATCTACCGTTAATCTCTTTTGTCTTGTCGCACGCCCGCAGAGAGCACTTTCACTTATCACATCTTTACGAATTGCTATTTTTCTTTTCTATTAATACTTTTAATAACGTCAAATATTTGTGTGTTTGCACAAATAATTATAATTCTCTAGTTAAAATGTTTGATAGTTTAAGTAAATTTTTTTGTTCGGTACACAAAAGAAACGGTGTTGTTGTAGGCCTTGAGGCCTATTGTGTCACTGTACATTAGGTTTGTATAGGTGTGTCTCGTGTATCTGTGTGAAGTGTATGGCTTGTTACTTCCACTCCTCGCAGTGTTGATTTATCCTCAACACTGAAGGGTACCGGGAGGGCTACCGACCACCCTTGCTGCAACCGATCTTTAGAAAAATCGGTTGCCGCAACGGAGATTCGAACCCCGAAAGAAACGATATTAGTTATTTGATGTTTGTTTATTTTGCAGTCCGCGTTGTATTGTTACTAACTACAAAATACTTGATGTTTTTGTGGCTGTATTAACATCAATGAAACAAATGGTTAAATTCCATGTCTTCGTCTTATGAAAAATTCAAAAAAAATGATTTTAATATTATTCACATTTTATTTTTTTCAAATACTGTCAAATCCGGCTCGAAGGACCAAAAAATGTTGTGGATCGTTTTGAAATAAAACTCAGTGGACTGTATATGTAATTGTAATTGAACTGTTATATTCGTACTGTATGTATACTTTGTTGAAATACTTGCTCTAAATTATGTGAGACAACATGTTCGTCTATTTTGACATAAAGAAATGAGAGGGCGGCAAAGGTCTGTTTCCCTTATATAGTATTTTTTCCCGCGTCTTTTTCCTCTTAATACCTTGTACGTACATATGAACATTCCTACCAACATAATTTCTCTCACGTAATGACAAGCTGGCCAACCTATTCTAGCTTAAACAAATACTAAGCGATCGATTTTTAATGTAATAATTACTTAATTTCCTTCAGCTTACTATTAATAATCGTGCTTGTAGAAGATCAAGTGCAACACTTGATTTACTACTGCTGGTTATAAAAATCTTTACACTTATGTTAGACTTGCTAGCCACTGATTCTTCACTGAGGGTTCAAAGCCTCGACTGCGTCTCAGCTTTGAAACTCCCAGCCGCGGCATTAAATCAGCTATTTTATTGCCTTATTACAAATAGCTATTCTCTTATATCGAAAACTTTTTATGTCTCATCGAAACATGATCAAAATTTAACTTTATAGGACCTCGCGTTAGAATACTTCGTGGTGGCGGAATCTTTCGAAACCTCCGTTCCCTGGGACAGAGCGATCAACCTATGCAAGAACGTCAAATATCGTATCAGTCAGGAGTGCAAGGCGTACGGTATCGAACACTACCTCTCGTGCTGTCGGGTCACCCAAACATACGACGCCGGCTGCGTCATCTACTTCTACTTCGCCTTCAACCACAGCAAGCTAAAACAGGATCCGGTCACGACTTACGAGCGTATCGAGGAGAAAGCCAGGGACGAGATAATCGCTTGCGGGGGCAGCATTTCTCACCATCACGGAGTGGGGAAGGTACGGAGAAAATGGTATGCCAAAACGGTGTCTCAAGTCGGCGTCGGGCTGTTCAACGCTACGAAACAGGAGTTGGACCCTCAAAATATCTTTGCGACGGGGAATATGGTTAACAGGAGTAAACTTTAAACGTTGAGGAATTGTGCCGAAACAGAGTATCATTCCGGGATAAATGCCGTACATTTTTTTTTGTCAACCTTTATCAGTACTACTTATTATTAATTTTTGCCGATGGTTTGGTTGCTGCTGCAAGGACGTGTGAGGTTGTGAACGATTAATGATAATTCGCTTGGTAGATGTAAAAAGAAAATTGTGTTTTCGCTTAAGTTTGGATCAATATAAAACTAGTCAATATTTCAATAATTATTGCAGTTATTTTCGTTGTTTAACTTTCTAATGTAAGCTATTAGAACTTGCGTTTGTTCTTATAATCCCCCGATTATCGCACTAAGTGTTATAATTTGTACTTTTATATTAATAAAAGATGGGCACAGTGTTCAAGATAAAAATGTTTTTTGCGGACGTCTGCGGTGTTTGATTTTCATTTCATTTTCAAATGTTTACGATAAGTATTCTTACTTTTTACGTTGTGTAAAACAGTTGTCTGACTATTATTTATTCATTACTTTATTAAATATCTGTAAAGTATATCAAAATCTTTATTACAGTGAAAATCACTTATAACGATGCTGAAGGAACCGCAAAAAGGAACTCGTTATAATAATAAACATTATTCGTTCCATAGGCAACCCTAATAACAGAACGAAAAGAAAATAATATTACATTTTGTACACAACAACCAATACTTAATAACAATACAATATGCCGCGATCAACTTCTTAATTAATAGATTAATAAAATTCCCCTTGAATAAGAGTAGATTTAATAAAGAATTGAAACACATCAAGGATATAGCGATCTAGAATGGTTTCTCTTCTACCGATGTCGAAAGAACGCTCAAGAAATACCAATATAAACAATTTCTGATAAATTCCACAACTTTACAGTCGGTAGAGCCGCGAGAAAAGAAATTTGTTAAATTACCGTTTCATAAAATCGCAAAAGGATTAAATAGTGTGTTTGAAAGCCAAAATTTGGAAGTCGCGTTCACTTCTCGGAACACGTTACGTAACCTTCTGGGGAATCCGAAGGACATATCTTCTCAAAAACAGAGGTCGGGAATTTATGAGGTTTCGTGCGCCGACTGTGATAAGGTTTATATTGGACAGACAAGAAGAGCTATAGAAAGGCGGTTTAAAGAACATATCGTCCATTACCGTTATAATAGATCAGAACAATCGAGTGTAGCGCAACACATGATTGAAACGAATCATCGAATTACTTCTG
>JARFOC010000271.1:224239-236157 GCA_031763485.1 Osmoderma eremita | reverse complement strand
TTAATTCTTTCTGTGACTGTACTAAAATATTCAAGATCTTACAAGTCCAGGTGTGTCCGTAAATCGTGGAAAAGCGCCGTAACAGACTACCTACGCCTAAACTCATCTTAGCACGTAAATCTGGGACGAAACACCGGAAGAATAGATACAACTGCCAAATGGACAATTTAACAGGTGAGTGAAGAAGTTTTTGATGGAGAATGCATTGTACGGTGTAAAAGAATTCTTTGTTCCAATAAAAAAATAATGTACCCATCCAATATCATCCTTTGATACTTCAATATTTTATATTTTAATTTATTTATATTGACCTGTAATGTAAAATATTTTGAGTCCTAATAAAGCTATTCTATTCTGTTCTATTCATAGCTCTTATCATAACGTTAGGGACGGTGAATATTTAGCTTTCAACACGTTGTATATGCATATGTATTTACTCTGAGTGCACACGACACAGTCGAGAGAAGATACGTTAATATGGGGTTTTCGTTACTATTTCAATTAGACGGGCATTAAACCGATGTCGACAACCTTGGGCGTCTACGAGACGAACAAGAATGCTAATGAATTTCCTGTAAACTATTTACCAGTTGGATTTTGACACCTAAATTATGTAAGGGGTCGTGGGGACGGCCAGAGATACAGGCGACCAACTCGACTCGCAACAACCCCGGAAAATCGATACGGCAATGGTTTGCGGGCCGTAATATCTTTGTCTTCGCGCCAACCAGCCGACCACATTCCCGTGTCGCCGGGACTCGTTCTGATAAATTTTACGAGTCGGGATGTAAACGACTAAAACCTAAATCAACATTATATTGTGGCAACAATAGGTCGAATTAATTGCTCATTTGCATACGTTTTTATTAGATGATATATTTTACACACACACAGCCTGCTAGTACACAGGCCTGTCGGGCTTGCCAAGGGTTGCGAAGTTTTACTGTTTAGCAAAGTGCCCAATAAATTAATTGTACAAGAAATTAAATTAACGTCATTTTGATGATATGTGAGTGGACAAATCCATACACTTAAGTTACACTTGCACATCCACATTTCTTTAGTGACCCGATCTAAGAGTGAAATCATCTGCACTGAAAGAA
Organism: Osmoderma eremita; assembly: GCA_031763485.1. Taxonomy (NCBI): domain Eukaryota; kingdom Metazoa; phylum Arthropoda; class Insecta; order Coleoptera; family Scarabaeidae; genus Osmoderma; species Osmoderma eremita. Next base: position 235,054 of record JARFOC010000271.1, on the reverse strand, counting down.
AAATGTAGAAAAATTTTCTACAATTGTCAGTATTTATACTACACATTGTAGTACATATAGGGATAAGCACAATTTGCAGCAATATTTACTTTCAAATTGTAACACTAAGTTTGTAGTAATAATTCTTACAATCTGCATGAAACAAATGAATGAACAGTTAGCTTTTTTGTACGACGTTGTGAGAAAAACTAGTATTTACTGCTGTACAATTTTGTGTGAGCATAAATAAGTACGTGTTGCAGTAACATTTATTCTACTTATTACTTTGAACTATTATAATTTTGTAATACTTACCTTTATTGTAACATCTACAAAACAATATATGACTTGATACTACATTGTTGTATGGTGTAAAAGCAAAAGCAAAATCAAACACGTCTGTTCTGGGTTAAATTCTATATTCAACTATATTCCTTACAGTCAACCAATTGTGTATATGACTCATTGTCTTTCTTTTATAATATACAGGTAGAATATTTGGGTTCCAACCGATACATGTTTTGCTTAATGTGAATTATGAGAATTAGAGAATAAAATATGCTGATGTGAGTGGTCTCATTGTAGTATGACGAACATGACGCCTCATCAACTCCTCACCATTACAATTAACAATGGATAAGCTTTAACTTGTGTATTTATATATGTAGCATATACTTGTACAAATTACTATATATTTGTGATAATTTGTACTAATCCTTATTGTGAAATTTATCCAATGTAGTATGTAAAATGTCAACATTCATGTTTTAAAATGTTTCAGTCGTATGCAGGCAGCACTTCTAACATTTTCATCATTAATTCTTTATTTTATCCGTAAAGTTTGATTTCATCATAAAGAATCAAGGTAGACAGTATAGATAAGTACACTAGATTTACAAACTAGAAACATATATTCTTAAACTAAAGCAAACGGGTTATTACAAATCACCAATTTTAATACAAATAAATATTTAAAACAAAACAGTACCCTTCCTAATTTATTTATTATAATTTTATTACATAACTGTGCTACCGGTTTCAATTAATAATCCCTTTTTAGGCATATACTTAGTGATCTAGTAGTCAATGGATGAAAATGTGAAAACTAGGAAAGTAGGCACCGCGGACGCACTCTCTACGATGCCACAGCGACTATAGTATTCTACTTTATTACCGAAACCGGTAGCATAGTAATACAGCAGAATTGTAATAAATAAATTAGGAAGTGCTACAACAGACTACTGTTTTAAACATAACCTAAATTACTTGTAGCCCTCAAGTACTCAATGCTATAGCTTACCAAAGTATAACCTGAAGGTGGTTTCAGACAAGGATAATCCTGAAAATATTGTAAAATGCGTTCTCGAATGGATGCCGTATCTTGTATGTTTCTTTCCAGTTTTCCAATATTGTGTTGCAACCATTGTCTTAAATCTTGGGTTTCATCATCACTTATAGCGCTTATTGGACCTGAAAGTTTCATTATATATGGGGCCATTCTACACCACATTTCCATGAACGAAGAAAATCTGAGCAGTTTATCTATTCTAGAATTCACCTCAGATATTCAACGTAGCGCCGACAATATTTAGAAATATTTTTTTAAATATTAGCTCATGATCGCTAACGCCATATCAATTGCTATGGTAATGTAAAAGAAAATTACTAACCTCTAAACTTTTCTTCTAAACAGGAGAGATCCCATTCCCTCAATCGGTCTGTAACGAATTTATCCATTCCGTTATCTTACAAAATTACTTCTACATACTTATATTAAAACACTAAGGAAACATTATCCGCAGTACCCTAACGGCACCAGATAGAGAACTACACATGTGCATTTCATGGCTGTTTCAGAGTCGCGTGGGAGTGCCATTTATATATTTAGTCTTTCTTATTATATGGTCTTGTGGTTTTATTGTCACATTGTTGTGTCATGCTATCTCAGTAAATACTAATTTTCCTGCAATTTACTATCAATTGTTGCTACTTCCAAATGTATTCAAATTTTAACAAAATTGTGTTACTATTTCAAACAATATTAATCCTACAAGCAGCTGTGATTTTTTCCTACAACGACTACTATTCAATGATAAACGTGTACGTTAGATTTCACTTGTTTGTATTAATTATTTCTACAAAATCGTTAGTAATGCGCCGTGTAAGTATTTAGAACAAAGATTTCTTTCTCTCTGTGTGCCCAGTCGTCTTACTGAGCAACTAAAATGAAGTTAGATTAAATCGAATGCCGTCTCTAAAGTGCGCCATCAATATATATTACTGTAGGATTTTAAATTTATCTACAACTAGAACGAATCGAAGTATTAAGTGTCATGCGCAACTTTTAAGCAGCTACTTCATCAAAAGTTTTTGGTAACTGAGTTTAACTTTAAAACGTAATTATCAAGGTTCCTCTATTATTTACATTTCTTTTGATGGAAATAAATTTGAGTATTGTTTATTTTCTAGGGGTATTTCCAACTGTGGACATTTTAATCCTTTAATCCTTAATCGTTTCTTAATGAACTTTTAAAATGTATATCTCGGCGCATAGCCTCCTGGTAGGTATTGGCGCACACTTTCGGTAATTTAATCTTTTACGCCTTAATCGTTTCTTAATGTACTGTTAAAATGATCTTTAGTGTTAATTATTGTAGAGACACAATATTGAAAGTGTGCCTGAAATTTGTAATAGTTTGTGTTCTGTAAATTGTTGAAATGCCAACTACAAATGGTGGTGTTTCGGATTTGAGGGCAAAGAGGAAAACTTTTATTGTATTACAAGTGTTACAAATCTAAAGAGCACAATCGGAAATTGGCTTCCGGGGAAGCTAAATGGAGATGCATCGTGTAAGGGACGTATACATATGCTAAGTGAGTCAATTAGCCGTCTAATTACAAGTTTGATTGACGGCCACAGTCACGATCTGGAATCATAAAACGTGCTACAAAGACAAGTGTTGAGCCATAGTGCAAAAAGGGAAGCCAAAAATGACATAACAGAAAAGCCTTCTAAAATTATCGGGAAGGAATTGTTTAAGGAGCAGACCACTTCAACGAATCTGACTATGAATGACTTACGTTGCGTAAAAGAATCATGTATTACGCCCGGCGAAAACTTTTACCGGCTTTACCAAAATCATGATTGTTAAAATAAACTTAATTTTTTTCAACTTCATGAAATAAAAGCACCATCTGATAAACCAGAAGAATTTTCTGATTACATTCTAGAGAATTATTTAATTGCCCGTTCCCGATTTCTACCCATTATATGGGCTGATGCCACTGCTACTCTTAACAAAACAAACAATGCTTGTGAATCTTCCCATTCCTATTTCAATAGTTCCATGTATCAAACTCATCCAAGCCTTTATGTTTTTACAGATGCAATCCTAAGTGTTCAAACTGAAACTTACGTTAAGTGCAATAGCGTTAACAGCTGTCATAAATTTAAAAACAGCAACAAAAAGACGACATGATTTTATGAATATAAAAATTATGGAATATAAAAGTTCTTTTAAGCCACAATATGTAAGATTAATATCACATTATTACGATTTTTCCTAATATGATTTTGAAACATTTATTATTCAATTATCTAAATTCTTATATGTGTGCACATTAAATTACTTGACCACTTTTATGCTAAATGTAATATGGTGTTGAAAACATTTAGGTTTTTATGTTAAATCTGACCTATTCTAACTCATGAAAACATATAATAAACATGTGCATAAATCCGACTTACTGTGTTGTTCATACATTCACTATTCAATCCTTCCAAATTACCGACTAGAAAACCACCGTGCCCAGTTGGGATTTCTAAAAACATGTTGTTCTTAGCAGTCGGGATATTTTGAAATAGTGTACCTGAATCATGTGCCCAGTTGGGTACCGCCCATTTTCTAACTAACAGTATGTTAGGCTCTTCAATGGTAGGCGCTATTTTCCTTTGTTTTTGCAGTAAAACTAGAGTTATACAAATTTCATATGACTGTTCGAATCGAGAATTTTCTATCCAAATTGATAATATGAGATATTCGCGTCAGTGATATTAAGAAGCGATTTTTTTAAAAACGATATTACTACTCTCAAAAGAGTAATACACCGTTGTATTGCAAAATACGTAAGTCTTTTTAAGAAGTATGACTGAACCCCTAGTTTAATTTAATATTTTCTGCTCTTGGCAACTCTGCGCTGGGGGTTTGAAAATATAAAAATCATTTGTTTACCAAAAGCGGTCCCACTTCGATCGAAAATTAACGTGTTTTTGGGAGATTTTATAATTGCTTAGGAAAGAACTGGAATTTGCGAAGAGACTTGCAAAATATTTATGTTTTCGAGTTGATCGTATCTTCAAAATATGACCACCCCATCCTTCAGTCTCGCTTTGATATTTCCTCACATTCCTTTTGTAGAATTTACAGCTCATTCAATTACATCCTTAACGTTTGAACGTTAATCCTTCAATAAATCAATTTCTTAGTCCATCGCTTTACTTACCTTTTCCTCACACTAATATCTTATTTACTTCTCCCATCTACTACAATCTTAAGGAAATATCTAATCAAGTTGACATTTTCAATAACACTCACCTCGACTTTAAAAGTCAGTAGATCTTCCTATATGTGGTACTTTTTCCTATTTTCCCTGTTTTACACATTGTGTATTATATCTGGTTGCTTAATTAATGTCTTAGTTAAGTTGGTTTTTTATTTTTATTTTGTATATCATATTGAGATTGTATTTCTTTTTCTAAGAACGTCGTAAAGACGTTGAAAATTGGAACTAGACTAGGTCTATCTAACAATACTTCGCTAATATCTAAACTTAGTGTTCGATAGATGAACGTCCAGTGACGAACTCAATGCTACACTAATCACGTTTTCATGTGATGGTCATACACTAGCCTCTTTCACTGTCACTACACTAATTCGAACGGTTTTAGTCTGATCACTCATAATTTTATATTTGTACGATAGTTAATTGGTAATGCATGGTCGTCGCGTTGATAGCGAGATATTACAATAAGTGTAAGAATTTGAATATATAACAGAAAGTAAATTTGTTCTACATTTCATCACAAAATGACCACAAGATAATACTCTAACAAGGTTAGGTGCTAATTAGTTATTATCGGTAAAGATAGAGCCATAAGCTTACACACATGTAAATCTAGAATTCGTATTTAAAAGAAAAAAAAACTCCAAAGATCAAAGTGCATTCACAAAACTATCCAGCATACAGATGAAGTTATTACAGAAAAGATAATCCAGCAAGTTTCTAAACATTACATTAAAGTGATAATTATTCCGGGTAATACTTGCTTTAATTTTTAAGCATCTTAATAGATTCTATACATGCTTCTTGCATGTGTGAGGGACAAGTGCCTGTTCCATATCAAACACGATCCTGTTCAGTAGTTTTAATGTACATCGCATATCTAAAAGCGCATACGGCAGGCACAATTTGTAGATAAAATGAATGTAACGCGAACTTTCCGGTACAAATTATATTTTCATGACCCTATATAAAATAATAGGATGTGACGTGAAATAGTAGAACTAAAACAAAAGTTATCCTTACAACCTTAACGAATAAAAAAGCTCTGGATAGCAATTTCGACAACTAAGTTGCCATCCTCGGCAGAACATGCAAATGAAAAATCTGTTTGGGTTATTATCTCTACTTAAGGTGAAACCTAGGAATATATGCTCTTCATCAAATCACCAATGGACAGAACCCCTTATTTAAGTATTTAGACTTGATCTCTACACTTAAGCTTAGTGGATTCTTCCTGTGAGAGGCGAACGCCTTTCCCTTCATGTCCGCGTGATCAGTACAAATAAAAGTGTCGACTTTTTCACTCCTTCAGATCTCGCGGTGAGTTTTTCTCTTTGCGCATAAAATGTGGCGAATGGAGGTCGCGTTCGTCTGGCTTTAATTGAAGCGTTTTTCATTCCGAACTGTTAGCGGAAAGGCGCTGGGGAATTTTTGTAATTATGCCGGCGTAATTGCGTAAGTAATTAAGGGCTTAAATCAAGTAAACATTTACTCAAAGGATGCTCACTTCGCTTTTATGTTAGTCTTAGTTATAAATCCCCGGCCCAAATATTTTTTCGGTTATTACAGCCTGTTGTGTACAATACCATACCGTTGAGCAATTTTGAACCGTTATGAAAATGAGAGCATGGAAGGAGTATAGTCAGCATCTTGCCGCATGGTTTATTTAATTGCGATATTATAAATTTTGTAAATTTCAATTTGCATGACACTTTGTTTCCATTTACCAGGCAAGAGCTTAAACCCAGCAAATACTATGCTAAATAAGCAAAAAAAACATATAATACAGTGTCTCCTAAGTTGAGTGGCCTATTAAAATATTTTAGGGAAAGGAATACACAAAAATTCTGAAAATAAGCAGACTGCCCCAAGCCAAAGTGATCTTTCCCTTTTACATCACCTCCCTCCACCATTAACTTTCTTATTTTAAATGGAATGTTATAATTTTTATAGCAAATTCTGATTCTAAACATTACCCTAAGGACAAAATATTAAGGTTTTCGTTTTATACGTAAATGTAACCGATTTTGGGATATCTTTAAATTTAGGTAAAAATCGTTTAGATAGCCTTCCAGTAAAAAAATGTTTTTGCGACACTCTTAAATTTCAAGATTCTCCAGCTGCTTATCGTTTGAAAGTATAATTCTTAGGTTTTCAAATCATAGCCTAAATATCCCCCGTCTGGTCGCGATATGATATCGAATCTCATTATGTTTAACTGTTCAAAACTCAATTTTTTTAAATGAAGCACTCTATATATTTTTACATCACGGTACACAGAATCAAATTCTACAGCGATTAGTATTAAGTTTCCCTATAGCTATTTCTTTTCGTTTTTCTGTTATTAATAATTGCGAATTTTAATGGCATATTTTGCTGGAATTAACCCAATCTTTTGCAATAAGTTTCAACCAAACAATGTATTTAATTACTCAGACAAATTTTTTTTTACAGAACTAGGAAAGACTCCAAATCCGCAATACTAAAGAAGTGCCAACTCTATATTCTAATCACTGATGCTCTAAAGACTATAAATGTATAGTTTTGTATATTAACATCAAAATATTTACAATTCAATTCCACCTTCTTAATGAATTTTAAATAATTTGAATTTTAGTTTTTCCTTTATGTCAAACTGACACAAGCCGGGCAACTTCTGAATGACAATTATTTGGCAATTGATAAACTAATTTTAATTTGACTTTAAAAAAATGAAAATTTTTAGAATATCAAAAAAAACACCTAAAGATGTACTGAAAATATAATTATAAATCACAAGATATACGTACAAATTATTTAATGTAGAAATGAAATTGACAAATACTTTAACCACTCTTTGTATGTGTGTGCGTATGTATTATGACCCTCCCTGTTCTTTCTTCTAGCTCTGCCTCTCTCTCAACTCCTCCAATTCTTTCTTACTTTATTTCACCAATCATCGCTTTCTTTGCACTTAGTATTTCACTATTTTTTACACGGCTGTCAAATTATTTATATTTTTTGACTTTTCACGATTTGTTTTCCATTTCTAATCTCCTATTTTCGTCACCATTACAACAGCACTGCGATGTAATGCACGTCGATGGTTCTCGTACTATCACAATAGCAGACGGTGTCCTTCTGATCAGTTCTTAACGTTCAATGGTAGCAACTTGGACTCGGTTAATTGCACTGACTTTTCATTGTTCGTCCGTTAAATCCGTGGTGTAATGTATAAAATCTTTCCAAGTCCCTTTGTTGTGTGTCCCTTTGTATAATGTGGTGATTTTATGTTAATTTCCAAATATATAAAAAAAAGAGTATTCTTTGTTCTAGTAACATTTTTTATACCCATCCCCTGTCCCTGGCTAGACTATACTATTATTGGTATAAGATATATTCTTTCGTGTTTGCACCATGTCACATTATAGATAGAGGATCTAGACGGTTCGCCCACAATCACAAGGAGCTGCTTCAGGAGAAAAGATAGAAGACAGCGGGAGAGAGAAAATAAAAAGGGGAAAGGGAGAGAAAAAAATCTAAGTTTGCTCTGATAACTTAACGTGTCGACCAGGTGGAAGAGAAATGAAGGAAAGAAGAAGTTTATCTTATACTGAATCTGGCCGCGGAAGCCTTCGTTTTCATATACTATTATTTGCCATGCAGAACAGGGTTCGCCTTTATCGGCTGCGCCTCTGACATTAAGAGACACTTCAATATTGATTCAAATAATAATTGTATAGGCGGCAGTCTTATGCGCATTCAATTAACCATGATGAAAATAGTTTAACGCTAGTGTGCGCGGCATATAAATCTAATACGTTAACAGCGAATCTTGGGATAACCACAAGGTGCTGTAAAAGTTCATAGCAATATATGGACAGGATCCACAAGTGGTTATAGAAAGAAACCTCATCTTGTGGGTGAAGCGTGAAAGTGAATATTTAAAAAATGCGTTTGCAATTGGTGGACTGGTTGTGAAACCAAATGCCTTACCCACCGCCTTTGCCTGTAAGAAATCCTCGTCATTCCTTCTCTGTGGGTTCGCTCAAAACCGCTAACGTATTGAAGTAAATGACATTGAAACATTACCTAACCCTATTGTCCGTGGAACAACACCATATTTCAAAACAAATACGTAACTGAGTTGTGGATGTATATCCAAGCAAACGGTACACATTTTAAATATTTCTTTTAATTATCAAACGCCGTCAATCACGGCTCTTTCTGTAAAAATCCAGAAAACCTTTGTTTTAGAGAATTCCGAATAATCTGAGAAAATACACACACGAATTGACTAGGTCCCAAAATGATGGCAATACCACTTCTTATATTCGTTATTACGTTTTTTTTTCCAAGCAACTATTGCTAAATTGTTTTAGATATTAGAAACAAAACTACAAGCTTCCAAAGCCCTACTAGCCTTTACTGATACATTAGGACCAAAAATGATTTTACAAAATACCATAAATTCTTTTACATCGAATTTTAGGATGTGTATACTGCGGAAATTACATTTCAAACGAACTGATTGTGAGTATTAACGCCAATACCACTTAATATAGATCTGGACAGAACCGAGCGATATAACAAATAACAATATTATCGCACCCCAAAGAGGATTAGAATATAATGTTGCGATATTATGTATTTATGCGCGTCTATACATCGGTATGTGCAGATATTAAGTTAAATTGCGCGTAATAATACAAATTATAGGTTATATCCAGCGTATCCTCATAGGAAGTAATTCCGGTTTTAATATACACATTTTGGCATTAGTGTATTGCGTCTTTGGTACATATGTACGTACAAATTAGAGCAAGCAGCAGAATATTAATTTTGACTATGTATTTATTAGGTGTAGGTATAAGTAGATATATATTTTTTAGTATATTACTATCACATGTATTAATACTGGTGATGTATCCAACGCTACAATGTAGTCTAAGGGATTAAAATATATTATTATTATTATATATATGAAAGATCTATGGTTGCATTATCTCAAGAAATTAATATCAGCATGCAATAAGTAATCTCGTAAGTAATCTCAATACTTACGTTATGAAACCTATTGAATTCCTTTGGTCTGGAAACCATTCTGGTACAAATAATAAGGTGCTAATCTAAGGCTTCTTTTCCTCTGTTGATTCTACTGAGGATGGCAACTTATTTGCCGAAATACGTATCTAGAGTATTTCATTCATTAAGAAATGTTAGGTCTTTAATGTAATTCCTCAAACACTCACCAATTGGGTGCCCTATTGCCTTCGGGCAGATTGCTAGTAAAATGGGAATTAACCACCAAAGTTTTTATGTTATGCCATAGCTTTTGAAAGCCTTGGTGTGAAAGTAATATCTAATGCAAACTTCTACGTAAAAATACTTGATTATTAAAATTAGTTACTTCGTACGAGAGATGGTAAACCAACTAACAGAATATTTTCAAGGGTAGACGGAATATAGGTTCTTACGCATGGCATTCCATAGCACAACGCAAATTATATTGAAATTCCCCCCCTAACATAATAAACAAACCCCAGCGAGTAGGTCACGCTTGATGTAACCAATTACTATTTAATAAGTTTTGCGTGTAACACGCAATAATACCCCTGTCTTCGTTATAAACATTTCACTATATTCTACATAAACGAATAGCAATCACGTAGCACATAATGTCTGTATTATTTAAATCCTATGAATACGAAAATGTGCTAGACCGCGGAACACTTTCTCTGGAGAACAGGCGGCGAGCCGCCTAGCTAAATCTGTTTAAAATAACCAACGGTGCCATAGGCTCCATGTCTACATTTTATGTGTCTGGTTGGGTGTGAAAGCTCCTGAAATTAATTTCAGAAGGGAGATGATGCAAGGCTTTTCGCTTTAAGATTAATTTGATATAATGTAAAGTTTTGGTATTTCGTTCATAAGAAGCTTTAATTATGGGGTGACAGAATTTATGCTTTCTTCTTGGTAAAGAATAGTGAGTGCGCCACTTTGGTACAATAGAAGTGGAAATTCAATCCATTTAAGAAAATATTTAACAACATTTTTTCAATACCTTTGTATTCAGCCTTTTTTCAAATCTTATTAATTAATTTATATTCAAAGTATTGTATATTTATATGCTGTATATTATCAACCACACAGAGAAAAAAGTTGTGTTTAATTATATACCAAATGTGTTATGACTTACCACAGCCGAGGGTAATTATGTGACTGCGACAACGAGTTGCTGTACGTACTATGCAATTGTAGTAAACCCTGAATGCTATGGCAACACCACTGTTA